>JANPWX010000461.1:59949-81414 GCA_024734555.1 Trochalopteron elliotii | reverse complement strand
CTGGTGGGGAGTCTTGGCCGGCTCCGGTGCCCTGTGGGTGCTGCTGACGGCGCTGCCAGCCCTGAGCCCCGCGGGCGCGTCCCGTCGCTCCGGCGGCAGCAGGTGGGTAGGGATGGGCTTCTGCCGCTGCTGACGCCGGCACGGGCCGAGGCGGGCCAGGAGACCGGGCCCGGGCCGGGCTCCCGGCGGGAGCTGTGGCTTAGCGTCCTGTGTTTCGCGGTGGTGTTGCCGCGCCCCCGGGCCCAGGACAGCTTAGCGCCGGGTCAGGGACTGCGAAAAGCTTCCCAGGGCCGACAGCACAGTGGCCGACATGAAGCGAGGCTTGGTTACTCCGTGACGAGGCAGCTGGCGGTGGGAGCTGGGAAGTCTGGGTTTAAGAAAAAGGAGCTTTGGAGTGCTATGAGGAGACGGTCAAATAAGTACAGACCTCGAGATGCTGTTAGTGAGGAAGACGGTCTCAGCTATTAGAGAGTAAAATCTGTCTTTGCAGATTGCCCTTGAAATGAGGACCGAGAGGAGCTGTAATATATATGGGCACTGATTTTGTTTTTAGTCACTTTTTCTTCCAGGAAATGTCAGAGTGATTTCTAATTACACTAACTGAGCGTCCACAAAGTTACTACAATGATAAGAGAGGCTTTCTGTAATTGATTATCAGTGCAGATTGTACAACGGCTCATCTAAACTGATGAAAAGTAATACTGTGTTGTGTTGTTGGCATTATTTAATGTAAAATACGAAATTATGCAAGTGTGGTCCATTTTACATTTTGCTGGGTGGGGCGGGGCTTGTCTTTACAGGTCTGTGACTCAAGTGTGCGTGGAAAAGTCACTGATTTTCAGAAGTAACACCCCTTATTCTACAGACATCGTTTCTGATCCTGATGGATGTGATCTGCTGTTCTGTGTGCAGCTGGATGACAGTAAGCAATCTTTTCACATATTTTTTTCATAGATTGCTTCTGCTTAGGATTTGTTTTTTTTTTTTGAACTGCACGTTTTAATTGTTGCTAATTATTTTGGCTGTTACAGTTTCAGAGAGACCATAGCGAATCAGGGCCTGATCACCAAAGACAAAAAAAAGAAAAAGATTATTGCTCTATTAATTAAGGGTAGAGTTTCTGGCTGATCACAAATAAGTCTTTATCGACTGCTTATGTATCTGAGATGCCTTACATGGTTGGCTACACACAGAGCAGCAGATAAGGGCTGACATTTGAAATATCCCACTACTATAGTTTTCAGAAAGTGTTTTCTTATTGTGCCTTGAATTCTTTATTATATATGCTTATTTTCATCCTTTCTTCTCTGCTGGTGATGATTTTTTTCACTGGTAGTCATATATCCTGTAGGATATGCCATTAACATTCTTTTCTCTTTCTGCTTTCCATGTTGTGCTTCATTTGTGTGATTCAATATCCAGTTCCTGGCATTCAGTGCAATTGCTGTGGTCTCACGTCTGAACGCTTACAATTTTCTCTTTTGAGTTATTTTTTTGGGAGTTGTGACCCACAGTTCCATCTGTTTCTGACCTAAATCTTTGAGTATTTTGGGTTGGGGGGGACTCAGGAGATTAACAGGTACAACAGCTAGTCAAAACAAGATTATCTTTTTATTATCTTGTCCTGCTTTCAGCTCTTTACAGATTTTACCCGAGTGTTTTGCATACAGGGAAGAGCAAAGAAGTTATTAGAGCTTCATAATATGATCGGTAGTAGCACTAGAACTTTACCCATTACAATTTTCAGTAGTAAAGATTAATTTAGACTAGGGTGTAACCACAGCTTAAAGTGGTGTCAGGCTCCTGGGTTTTTCAGCGTGTTACTTGGAATCTAAATTTACCATCTTCCTACACCACTCATAATATTCTAAAAATAAGATTAAAAGGATTCTGAATTTTTAATATTATGCACAGAAAGAATCATCTGTGTCCAGATTGATGGCACTAGATTTTTTTAGTCATTTGATATTTGGGCCCTGTATCTTATCACGTGGTTAGGCCCACTGAAGAGGCCTAAGCATTTGACTGCACGTATAGGTTAGTTGTACACCTAGGAACAGAATTCACTGTTCACACAGCCTTTTCCTTTTCTGTGCTTCTTGTTGGAAGAACGTATGGGTGGGACTTTATATGGGATCACCTGAAAGGTCATAATGTTTTCTGGGAGAAACAGCCTTCTCCCTAGTGGCCTTTCCGATGGAAATGAAGGAACACACATATTTTATTCAACCAATTGTGGCAGCAGCTTTTCCAGGATGGTGTGACGAGCTACCATTGCCAGAGATATAATTGAGCCTTAATGAATTATCGTGGCCGGTGAAAGTGATGCACAGATTGACTTCACCTTGTTGAAACCATTGCTAGCAGATTAAATTTTATTTTACGTTTTTCTACAAGATTAAATAGCCTTTAGTATCTAAACTTAAGCGGTTTGAATATCTTAAGTTTTGCTGCAGAAGGTATTTCCTTCCAGTTTTCAGGTATATTTTGCATTATGTAGTGTTGTTAACCTGGTAGCAAGTATTCAGCTTTGATAATGGAAGAGTATGTGATGAACTGGATCCCAGATAAATTAGATGGCTGTGAGTAGCACAACTGCAAGTATTTTCTTTTTTGGTCTAATGATGATACCCTCAAGTGATTATTTAACGAGCTGCTCTGCACACTTATTTTTGTGAACCTTGTAGGAGCTTAATATTACTTTGACTTTTACCTCCTTGAAAGATTTATTTGACTGCTTAATTAATGGTGTATTTGGATATTAAAAAGCTTTTGTTTCTGCTAGCTGTGCTGTTCCTTTGAGGATCTGCTCTGCCCTTGAACAGCAGAATTACATTGAGAGCTTGAGGTTCTTTTTTTGCTGTTCTTTTTCTTTCCCCCAAATCTACTGGATTACATAATTTTTTTTTGATATTACTTTAATTGAGAATACTGCTGCTTGTTCCTGTTGTCAGTAGGATATGTAATCCTTGAATCTTCTAAGATGCTTTATTTGGATGCATTGAAAAGTTATTCATATTAGGGTGAATCTATGTAGCATGCCTTTAATAATTTGCCATTTTATAACTGTGCTTTAGCAGTAATAAATTAATACATATTAAAAATAAATAATAGCATCATAATAAATTATTATTAATTAATAAATTTTAACATCAGGACCATACCGTTGAATACCACCAGATCAGGAAGATATCACTATAGGATACCAATAGAAAATCTGGATTTTTAGGATGCCTATTGTCTAGTCATACTTATCTTGAGTTTTACCAATTACCAGTTTTACTTAATTGTTTTGAATCCATTTAATGTTGCTTTTAGTGAAGTCACAAATGGGTAGTGCTTTGTAATTAAAATTTCATGTGTGTCTAATATGGGCATCTCAGGGACATTTTAAGATAGCTGTTAAGGAGTCTCATGCTTTTTAGAAAGTCACTTTGTGTATTAATATCTGTTTCACATGAACCGTACTCATGATATCATCCTGTTTGTAGATCATATTAGCCTATTAGGCGTGTTACTATGGATTAATGAATATAAGGCACCAGCTAGCTTCAAATTGCTTAAGTTATTCCTTTTAAAAATATTGGCACAGTATTTACTGATATCTTTTCTAGTAACTTAATATTGGCGGATTTCTTTTTTTTCTCTTTTCAAACTCTAGCAAAGCTGAACTATTTTCCACAGCCACAGGATATCAAAGAATCGGATTTTGTGGAGGTCTTAGAGAAGTATGGCAGGCACTCTTTCTTAGCACCATCACAAGTTCAGCCATCATTCTCTGCTTTTTACCGTGTGAGTTGAAAGAAAATAGCAATCAATTTGCACATATACTTTTACTAAAGTTGTCTGTAATGTCGTCTAATGAGAACAGATTGAAAGACTTTTATTTTGTACCTAAATGCCATATTATCACAGGATGATAACATATCCTGAGTTGGATGGGGCCCACAAGGATCATTGAGTCCTGCTGCTGCGCCTGCACAGGACAGCCCCAGCAATCTCACCCTGTGCCTGAGAGTGTTGTCCAAATGCTTCTTGGGCTCTGTCAGCCTTGGAACTGTGACCATTCCCTGAGGAGGCTGTTCAGTGCCCAGCCACCCTCTGGTGGAAGAACCTTTTCCGGATATCTAGCCAAAGGCTTCCCTGACACACATCAGCAATTTCCTTGGGTCCTGTCCCTCATCACAGAGAGCAGAGATCAGTGTCTGCCCCTCAGGCAGAAGCTGCAGAGTGCAATGAGATCTCCACTCAGTCTCCTCCAGACTGAACAAGCCAAATGACTTTCGCCATTCCTTGTTTCACTTCCCCTGGAGACCCTTCACCATCTTTGTAACCCTCTTTTGGATGCTCTCCAATAGCTTTCTGGCTTAAAAGTGCCGTCAGGGTTCAAAGTGAGGCCATACCAGCATGCAGAGCAGAGTGGAACAACTGTCTCCCCCTAACAGCTGGTGATGCTGAGCCAGGTGCACCCCAGGACACAGACGGCCCTCCTGGTTACCAGAGCACATTGTTGATCTGTTTATCTCTTAGTACTTTCAGTGTATAAAAAGTTTCTGTTCATTTGCCTTGTATTTAAGAGGTTGGACAGCCTTTTAGGCAAAACTGGGTGTACACAAAGAAGTATAGGTTTGTCTCTTGCCTTTGGCCTTTATATTCCGCTGTAACTTTGTGATTTCTCCAAATTGTCTTTTCAGGCTGGTGATCCAATCCTAATCTACTTTGATTCGTCATCTGTATTGAGCATGCTTAGACAGCCAGTAAAAATGGGAGCCAGTGGACTTTGTGTTGATGGAAATCCTGCTGGTTAGTAAAGGGGGAACAGTATCTTAGGGTGGTTTGCTTCTGTTTTATCTGTTGTCATGTCTTAACTCACCCAGGCTTCCTGGACAGTAAAAGCACAAGTTGTACTCGGTTTTTTGCCAGCTTGAGCAAGAGCTGCGTGACTGACCCTGCCCTAGATGCTGCTTCCTACTACCGTGACTTCACTGTGCTAAAGGTGCATTTAATTTTTCTTGCTTTTGTTCAAAATCTTAGTTGTTTGCCTTCCACTGGGACTTCAGGTAACTGTAAAACTGAAGGTCATCTGATATGTCATCCCTGTGTCCCAATGGCTGGAACCTTCTTGCTGGAAAACCTGTTAAAAGTGTCATGACTGGTGATAATCCTTCAGTTCAAACTACTTTCCAATAAATTTCAGTTATTAGCAAATTCTGTGTATTTAACAGGTACTTCATTGATACTTCATAGTTCTAATGGTTTATCTAAAATTCTCTCACATTTTAAATGGATTGTTTATCAGAGTATTCCTGTCTGTTTCATCAGTTTGATCAATCAAGCAGTACATGTTCTCAGTAAAGAATTAGGGTGTTTTTTTTACATAAGGTGTTATCTCTAAAATCATACTTATGATTATGATGTCCCCTTATTAATATTAGCTCCATTTATATCTGTATCAATTTCTCTACTATTTATCCTGACAATAAATTTAAAGTAACCAATTTACTGTTCTGGATTCTTCTTCGGGTCTTACTGAATGCTTACATGAAAGTGTCTCCTCTCACTTTGTAGAATTTTTCTGCTTTTCCAAGAGAAAACAACATTGTAAATAGAAGTACTTATTAAGGCTGATGACTCAGTTCACCCCTATACTGGAAATCTAAATCTTCTTAACTAGTAGAGAATATTTTATTAATCAGATTTAATTCATGTTTTCAGGGCTTTCTTTGTCACTGTTTCCAAAATTCAGTTTTTCCTTAGCTGGACGCTGAAGTACTTAGTTGATTGCAGAAGATGGAGTTTCAGGAATGGATCAGAGATGTGACACTTCGAAGTACCTGCATTCTGCAGGACATTAGCTGGGCCAAGCTTAAATTTGTCTTTTGGTATTTTAAAATGCCTTCTGTGGACTATGTGTGTGATTTATAGATTACAAAATGATAACAAGTTTTCACATATGGAATAAACAAAAGTAATTTTGTCAATATAATGCTCAGGTTCTTTAGTAATGATTTTATGGCTTTAGTCACTTGCAAACACAGCAATTTACTCAGCTTTTTATTGCTATTGTAAAATGGTTTGCTTATTTTCCCCAGGTCCCAATTAATGACACGATTATGCAGTCCATGAAGGTCAGTCTCTGTTGCCAATGAAAAGAACTTCTGCTTCTGAAAGGAAAATGGGAATGTACTGTGTCTGAGACTAGATTTTTCCTGACAAAAATAGGACGTTATAGGAAAAAAAAGGACATAAGTAAGGGTGTATTTTTAAATGAGTGGGCATAAATAGGACTAAAATAAGGGAGGTGGCTTATTTTCCTGGAAAAAGATTGGGGATCTGGAGCAGTGTGATGTGCCCCCCAGATCACAGCAGGGAGGTAAATCTGACTTGGATGGAAAAGCAGTGAAAAAGAGTAAAAATACACTCTCCTTTTAAACAATTACTAATTGTTAATGCGCTTACTGTTTCCAGGTAAATATCACTGCAGTCTCACCACCTGGAGCTCCCCACATGAAAGACAACACATGCACCAATGTTGTTTCTGAGGTATGTGAATCTTCTTTCCTTTTAGAGCAGCTTAACACAAGCTTAAAGTCATTGCCCTATTATCTTACTCTGTCTCCTATTATTCTCTAAATTGGACTTTCAGGTGATCTATGAGATAGAATATAGTGGCACAAGTGGGATTCAGAGTGTTTCTGTCCAGTTCAAAGTGACCAACATCTCTGAGAGCTCCAGATCCTCTCTGCAGCAGCACTTCACCATGCGCTTCTGGGTTAGTATCCCTATCCTCCCTGGAATTCTACCAAGTTTGTAGTCTGTAGCTTGTGACTCATTTTCGTACAGATGAGACCTGAAAAGGTTAGAGCAGTGTTGCTGTGATACAGCAGTAACAGAACCCTGGGGTACAGATGGTTGAAGACAGGACGGGAGGCATTTCTGGTCTCAAATAAACTGTGCTAGTAGAAAAATCCAGGCTCAGCACAAGCATGCAGTCTTTCATTGCACAAATTTCAAGGAGCTGATAATTTTTATATGACTATTTTTGCTCTTGGTTTGGTTTGGCTTGGTGGTTTGGTTTTAGGTGTTTTTTTGTTTGTTTGTTTGGGTTTGGTGGTTTTTTTGAGGGTGTGTTTTTTGGGTTTTTTGGTTGGTTTGGTCTTGGGCTTTTTGACTTTTTGTTTTGTTTTGTTTTCTTTGGGTTTTTTTTCTTTGTTTTGGGTTTTGGGGGGGGTTGTTTTTTGATTTGTTTTGTTTGGGGTTTTGGGGGGTTTTTGTTGTTTTTTTGGTTTTGTTTGTGTGTTGGGGTGGAAGGAAAGAGGTAAGTTAGCAGCCTGGCCTTGTGAAGGAAAGGGTCGACACTAAGGCTGTATCTGACGTGTTCAGTGTTTGTAAACAAAGTTACTAAATTTATTCCAGGTACTTACTTAATTTTGCCTGTGCAGCAGGAAAGAAAATTACTTTGAAGGGGTAGAAATTTGGGAAATACTAATGTGTGTTAAGTTCACATATGTCATGTCCCATAGAGGTAATGTAAAATTGGGTAAGTGGTGACCTCAGGGGTTGGAAAGTGCGCAGTACAACCTTGTTGAAGTTATGCCCAGAGGCTCTTGGCATACAACCATTTTGAAGTGGAATGGTCCTCTAAGAATCAGGATCAAGGCAGGAAGGTTGTTCTGTAGTTCTTCTGTAGAATTGCCCTGACTGATCTGTTCACTTCCTCAGAGACAAATGTTGGGCAGTAGCAATTCATTATATTGAGAGCATTCCTGGTATTATCCACGTTTCAGGATACTTGCATTTAGTCTTTTACCTCCTGGACTGCAAATGAAATTGGCCGGGTAAGAAAGAGTCCTTGGAAACAAATAGTTAAAGTAGTGTATAATAATCAGTCATTCAAAAAAAGCTTACATTTACATTTTTGAGAATGTGAATTAGATCTTTGGAGATTAATGGATGTCATCGGTGCTGAGATTTTCCTCTTTATTTCTTCCCTTTGCATCTTTCTAGACTAGGACTCTTTCTCATATGTTGCCTAGAAGTGGAAACCCTGGCTATATCACTGGAGCACCACTGTTGATTGCAAGCAGTGGTGCCATGCAACATGTATCCTTTTTCTGCTATGAGTTTTTATTTATCACTGGGTTTGTTTTTTTTTTATTTCTGCACTGTCTGGACATTTATAGTGCCCTGATAGGAATAAGGAGGAATATGGGGTGAGTGGATTGTTAAGTACAAGATGAGTGTTGTATGTTGTCTGTTTATACTTTTGTTTGGCTTCTTGATATGCAGTCTGTCAGATGAGCATATTAAGGAGTGAAAGTGATGGAAGTTGTTCACGGTTCCTCAGACACACAGTACAATTTGGAAGGAATATGAGAACAGGCTGCAAAATAAGGTAACAGCACACTCTGCAATAATCCTTTTTCACAGTTGGAAGTTGTGGATTCAGCATGTTTTTTCTGTAGTCTCTCTTGTACTGCTGTGGAGCCTAGGTCCTTCCCTGAGGTCACCAGTGGGTCTCCACAGATCTTTCATATACTCCTAAGAGAACTTGAATATAGGAAAGATGGCAGACTGCTAGAATAATCTGAACATTGTGAAGGTATTCTGGGACATTTTGAGGCTCTAGTCTGGCAATATGTCTTGGGCAAGAGTAGACTTGAGGAGTGAATCTTAAGAAGTGGTTGTTTTGATGATTTGGATCATTCTTTTGACAGGGCAAGTATAGGGCCACTGAGGCAATAAGATGTCTAAAGGGCTGTCCGTTTTCCTTATCATGCTTTACCCTGCAATAGTTTTCTCCTTTCTCATTGCAGAGAGGATTGAAACTGCATCTTTTTAATACCAATACTTGTTGACTCATTGTAAGAGAAGAAGAAATACCTGTTGCAAAGAAAGAATGTTGATAGTGGTTTGGGTTTGTTAGTTTTGGGTTTTTTTGTCTCAGAAATCACTTTGTAAAAGGTGTTCTTTTCTCATTTCCAGCCTATCCCCAGTACTGGAAGATGGTAACTGTAGTTACATGCAGCAGAAGTTATACAAGGCTTTTCAGGGCATAAACAGAACAGAAGACTTTTCTATAACTGGCAATGCTCATTCAACCCAGGCAGAAGACTGGATGGCCATTCAGATTCAGAACTGCAGTGTGCAAGTAATATGAATGCAAAAGACCATCTGTAAATATTTTTCCTTTCATATCTTTGTATTGCCATGAGGAGGTGGGGATATCTAGACTTTTTTTGTATAATGATCCTGTGACTCTCAGGGGTCTTAATATGTGAAAGCAGTCATTATGGTTCATATTATTAGAGTACTTAACAAAAAAACCCAACAAACCCTGACAGATTGCCTATCTCTTGAATCCTGTTCCTGCTATTTAAATGGGCATAAAGAGTTAAATACTGAATCCAGTGTTATATTATATAATTTTCTGACATTTCCTATTAATTACTATTATAATCCTTTCTGCTTTTCCAGAATAGGGAATATTTTTTTAGGAATTTTTATATCCTGTCATACTACCTAATCAGGTTAACGTTTGTAAGCCAGTTGTATTGTAATAATTGTTAATCTGTGGGGGGATGGCTAAGTGGAATGTGAAATCCAAGTGGGAAAGCTGAGACAAATTCTAATTGGAACTGAGATGACAGTGAGATAGATGTAGCTCCAAAATGGGTGGTTGACCTGACCAGAAGTTATGGAGTTAGCACTGAAGTGATTGATTCAGGTTCTGGGACCTGCATTATCCAAAATATTAGACTTTGACCATAATGGTCCTTTATCACTTTTAAAACACTGTATTAAGTTGAATAGGGTATATTTTATTTTCAGGCTGTGAATTGCACTTCCTGTTGTATGGTTCCTGTGACCCTGGAGATACAAATATTGTGGACGAAAGTGGGCCTCCTGTCCAACCCACAAGCTCAAATACTGGGTGCACGGCACTTTTACCAGTGTCATCCCCTCAAGGTACAGAACTAAAAACCCTCCCTCACACACAGAGGTAATTAAAGGGGGTTTACAGGTTATTTAAGAACCAAGGAATCAAATGCTCTTGAAACTAAGTAAGTTGAGATTTATTGAATTTTAGCAGTTGTCTGGCTGCAATGGTAGCCTTCTGTAGAGGAAGGTTTTTTTGTGGTCTTTTCAGTACTGTCCTCACTCACTTGCATAGCTGGGAAAGGTACCTTCTTTCCAACCCTAAACTACTTTCTGCCACTTACGGACTCAATCTTTAAACTTTCAGTTATGGTTGGTATGAAGTTCTAGTCACAATCATTCAGTAATTCCATGTTTATTTAGTTGTCTCTTAAAGCCTTGATATAGAATTTGAGTTGAGTAGTATTTCACAGACTCCACAGAATGCTGAGCAAAAAGATAATTAATTAATCTGTGCAAAAAGATATTTCTGTTCCCCTAGAGCTTCTGAAATCACCAACAGGTAGCTGAGGAAGTGACTAATGCTGGTGGCAGCATATTGGGAGAATTAGGGGGGAAGGCTATAAGCTAGAAGAAGAAGCCAGTTCAAGGCCAGGTTGGATGGAGTTCTGAACAGCCTGGTCTAGTTGAAGGCATCCTTGCTCATTACAGAAGGCTTGAACTAGGTGACCTTTAAAGGCCCTTTCAGCCCAGACCATTCTGTGATTCTGTGATGTCAGCAGGAATGTGTCAGCTAACATGTCCACAGAGGACAATGAGCAGTCTTTTTCAAGTATGTCTCAGTGAATCCCATTGTGACTTTTTAATTTTTTTTGACATCACATAGTCTTTTGGGCAGCAGATACATTTCAAGGCTTACACTTCTCTGTAAGGGCTTTAGGGGGAGCAGCTGACACCTGCCTGGGCATCTTTATGGCTGTGAGGTATGACATAGAAAGTGTCTGTCTAATCTGTTTAACACTCTTTGAACTTCACTCAGTCTAAGTGAGATTTTACACACTTGTTTGAATGCATCTCGTGGTACCCCTTTGTTCTCCCTTCTTGCAAAATACATGAAGAGAAGAGGATACTTCTCTTAAAGAAAAGATGTTAACTGTGTAAAACTCATATTGCCCTGAGGCAAACTGATACCCCCACCACATGAAAATATTTTTTAAATCAGCTGTTACATGGCTTCATTAACAAAATTTCTTCTTGAGGAAGAAGACTTGCATTCCTAGTAAAAGTTCAGGGGGCAAATCCTTCAGGATTAGCTAATCAAGAAGAATGACATTCAGATTCGATTTGCTTGAGCAACTGATACTAATTACTTTAGAGCTTTATGGTATATTGCAAAGCTAATTATAGGAAAGCAGGTTTCTAGCAGCAAAAAACCCCCATGCCAGTAAAATCAGTACCGACTTCATCAGTGACAATCCACCAATTAGGATTGCTAGTAAAGACATTTTATCAAAGGACCAACTTGCTCTATAGCCAGTAGTTATGAATTGCAGCTATTTGTAATCATACTAGGCTGCGCATTACTTTCAAATGATATCACTCCCCAGCTTTAGCCTACAGATTCTCTATCTGAGAACTATTCCTTTAGTTCCTTTAATTATTCTTTAGAGAAATCTTTTTTTTATTTAGACAACACTGCATCACTGGAAAGCCGCCTAAGTAACTGACCAGAAAACACAGAACCCAGGGAAGACATCCCAATTTCCACACCCATCCACAATATCTAATCACAGTTGTATTTGGACTTCTTGAAAATACAGGACATTTAAATACTATGGTTGCCTTCTCCCAGGTGTTCAGGTGGGGTCGTGTATGGGGTTATTTTCCCTGCACTAATCTCTCTGATTTTAAGGCAGTTTTTGATGGCTCAGATGCTTAAATCAATCATCTTGAGGCTTCTTGTTGACTAGGGTGACAGGGCCTATCATGTGTTTACTCATTGATAGGAGAACTTATATCCATTAGAAGTGTTGGGAAAATTCTTTTAACTGCTCAGTGGTGGTGAGTTGTGATCAAGGACTGATCTGGCATGGAGGGCAAGAAGGGGTTAAACTCGCTGGAAGCAGGAATGTTAGGACACCTTGCAAATGAGTGAAGTTTCCAGGTGATGAGAAAGGAAATAGCCTCAGCATTGTCTTGTAGCCATTCTGGAATGGGAACTGCTCAGGGGCCACCTTTGGGCAGCAGAGCAGGCCTGGGGGATGGACCCCGAGCTGGCTGAAGTGCCCCGTGCTGATGCTCTCAGGATTGGTGCTGCAGGTGCAAAGGTGCGCAAGGAATCTGCTCATGATGCATCTTTGCAGACTCTGTGTAGAACCAGGACTGTACCCAATGCATTGTTCATTTTATTTTTCTTTTTTATTTAAGCACAGAAATGTTTTTTAATTCACCTTGAGGGATACCACAAAAATTCCCCAATAGGAGTCACAGTATTTTTGTCATAAGAGTCATGAACTCTATCTTGCAAATTTTTTGAATGCTTCCTACGGAATTTTGCTCTAAAGGCAATCTTTGACATTCTTCTCAGGGAAGTGAATGATGTGGTAATTTCACAGGTTGGCTTAAAGCAGTGCAAGCACAGAAGGCATGCTGCCAGTAAATACCCTCTCAATGTTGGCATGCAGAGCTGGGAAGTGGGGCAGGGAATGAAGTTGCTCTTTTGGCAGCAGCATGGTCTTAAATCAGCCCAAGATAGCCTTGAAACTCCATGTAGCTTAAAGAGCTACTGTATTAGTTTTCTTGCAGCACTCTGTTAAAATAGAAAAGAACTGAGGCCTTAGAGGTTCAGTCCTCTGTTTGATCTTCACTGATCTGTCTCCTTCCTGAAACAACATCCTAAAATAATGTGAGCAATAAATTTATTATTGTATTGGGTGCCTGCTTTAGTTTATTGACATTTATTGATAGGATTGCATCTTGTGGCAGTTCTTTCTGGGAGCAAGCACTTGTACAAAGAGCCAGGTGGTCTTTTATAAAAAAAAAAAAAGCTAGCTTGTATCTGTTCTTGTTACTAACTAGCCGGTATGTCTTTCCTCTAAGTAGAAGGTTTACTGTAGCAGAGCTTGAGTCACTGCTGCCATTTTTGAGATCTGTAGCATACGATGCACGGTAGCTACTGATCTTTACTACACCCTCAATTTACCTGCTAAGTATCAATTTTGGGAAAGAGGGCGTACTCCACCGAAAACTTAGGACACTTAACTCCTACCATCCCAAAGACATCATGCTTGCCAGTCATCTACAGTGAGTCCCCATTAGAAAG
This sequence comes from Trochalopteron elliotii, assembly GCA_024734555.1. NCBI lineage: Eukaryota > Metazoa > Chordata > Aves > Passeriformes > Leiothrichidae > Trochalopteron > Trochalopteron elliotii. The sequence goes on along the minus strand of JANPWX010000461.1, from coordinate 68,213 downwards.
TTGAGGAGGGGTAAGCCTTTTGTAATAAGACTGCTAAACTCTTCTTGCTTCCCTTCTTGTTGCAGTTTCTAAACACGAGCATGGTACCTGTGACAACTGTCGTTACCTTCACTGACATGACGGCTTGGCCAGAACCTCCACGAGGCCAGCCCCAAATGCACTGGAAGCTCCCATTTGACATCTTTTTCCCATTCAAGGTAGCCATGAACGTAGAAAGAAGTTACAGAGGTGATCTGGCTGGGTATTTCTTGTTGATTCTAATAATGTCTAGTATTTTCTACTTTTGAAAATAGATGGAGCCTGTATTTAAAGTTTGGTGAGTGAATTAATATATTCAGGATATGATCCAGATGATGGGCTTTTGTCATCAGGTGTTTATACCATGTCTGTGATATCTGTGTGCCTTCTGTTCTTGGATTAAGCCATGTGGACAGCTTGTCCTCTCGTGTCCCTATTCTCTGTATGTGAACCATCTGTGAATGTCACTGCAGTGACACACTTGAGAAATGTAGAGATCCAGGGACATTGCAATAATGAAGGACAAGGAAGAGAACCTTAAAATGATTCATCTGTGTCCCCAGAAACCAAGAATGCTCTCTAAACCAAGGAGCATGGAGAGAGAAGCAAATTTCAATCAAAGCATTTTGGAGCTGCTTTCAGTTAGCTCCCTGTTGGAGAAGCACTTGATTTTTCTATGTGGAACTAACTGAGCATTTAAAATACAGGAGCTCTCTCAGGTGACCTGAATTCTTATTTTATGAGAAGACATTTGTGCCAGTCACTCCTAACCTGCCCTTTTTAGGTGATGACAACCACACCTCTGTGACATTTTTTGAATCTTGCTTTTCTGCGTCTTTTCGAATACAGAGATTCAATTGAAATTTTCGTGGTTTAATCACTGTTTACATTAGCAACAGTGTTGCACAGAGCAAAGTACTTGTGAATGCCACATAACTCTGAAATACAGCTGAATTTTAGTGGTTCGTCAAAACATCTTCCTTACTGATCTTTTTTTTCCCCTAGAAGAAATGGGCATGAATAGAGTTTTTTCTAGATAAGAAACATTCTCTTTTTCAGATAGGAACTGAACTGGAAATTGTAACCACTGAAATTCTAGTAGCACATCAGAGGTACTTGTGAATAGTTCTGAAGCTAAAACATTGAATATTTTAGAAAAATTTGTAGGCATATGATGAGACTGAAGCTTGCTGCAATGCCTTTCCAGGAAATCAGTTTATTGGTTTTGAAGTTAAAGGTGGTGTTCTGGTTATCTAGTCTGCCCTCTACCATCACACAGGAAATCTGCTTGATTTTTCCAAGAAGTTGTTGGATGAAAGTATATTTTTTTAGCAAAAGGTTTTATTATTTACCTTCTTCAGATGATGGAAAAATCTGCCCCATCTAATACCAAGTACTCCAGTGGAATCAATAAGGGCAGAAAATATCAGAGCCTACTTTTAATAAAATGTATTTGTTGCTTTTGTACTTGTATTGTGCATACCAGCCCTGTTGCTCCTCCTCGTTACAAGATTAAAGAGTGCAAAAATAAACTGAAAAACTTGTAATTAGTCGGGATATCAAAGGAGATTACACAAATAAAAGTACAACACATCTAAAGCTTCTGGGTTGATGTCACATATGTATCTTTGTGATTGTTTGCATGGTTTATTAGCTGGGAATGAATTCCGTGCAAGTTCTGCAGCTTTCATGCCTATTCTGGGGCAGCCCAACCAAGCTGGTGTGAGCATTCAGAACTGTGTGCATTCCAGTATTACACAGGACTGTACTGTTACACAGTACAGCAACAACCTTTGATTTTTAGATAGATGTGGCTTCTCAGATCTGCTTGTAATACCTTTGAAAAGCTTTTCTGAGAACACATTTGTGGTGTGTCCCGTGTCCTCTCATGTCCGTAATTTGTGGAATCCAGGAAATTAATTTAGAGGTGACAGTAACTGAATTACAAAGGGTTAGCTGGAGAACCTTCCCAAATGTCACATGTCAATGCTAAATGTGTTGGGATAGCACTTGAATGAAAAGGATCTGGTATCCTTGTTTTCTACGTTTTTGAGGTAATTCACTTAGGTATAAGCACAGAGATACTGTTTACGCTATGGGCTGCAAATACATGAAGTGCTGAAGACCACATCACCTTATATTGTAATTATCTGCCATAACTATCTGACTTTCAACATGTCCTATTTTCTAGCTCATGTTTGGCTCCTTTCACATTTTGTCATAGCAAGAAATAGAGCTGGAAAGAGCCCTGTCCGTAACCTGGTCTAGCATGAATTAAGGCATATTCAAATTCTAGCCACATGACAACAGTGCTTGTAGGTTTAGAATCTGCAGTTTCCTATGATGGTGCATTTTTGTGTCTATTTTGTCATGTTGTGTTTTTCCCTCCTGCCTGGTCCAAAATAGCCTGTGTTGCAATTTGGTTTCAGGCAACGTTATGACAGTGTCACACACAAGGCAGACTCATATGTCAGATGTACAGGAATGCAGTGTTTGTACTTCATGTCAGAGGGCTGTGACAAAACTCTTAATTTCTCTGCTGCCATCATTCTAGGTAGAGCCATCTTTTCAACATCTCCCTTTTTGGAGGCAGTAGGTCTATTTTTACACTGTCCGGGTGAAGACGATCTTTACTAGATAATTTTTAAAGTCCGTTCCATACATAAACCTCGATTCTTTGGAAGACGTAATTTTAGATTTCAAAGCGGGAGCACTTGTAGAAGCCGCGGGCGGGGCGGGGCCGGAAGCGACGTGACGCGGCGGTGATCGAGGCAGCGGGGAGCCGAGCCGCGCCGTGCAGAGCCAGCCAGGTGAGTGGGAACGTGCCGTGTCGAGCCGAGCCAGGCAGGGCAGCGCCGAGCTGAGCTGGTCACAGCAGCCTCAGCCGTGCCCGGAGCGGAGAAGTGGGCTGGGCTGCGGACGCTGTTGCTGCTCGGCCCGGCCCGGCCGGGCGGAGGTGGCACAGGGAGCGCGGGGGTCGCTTCGCGGAAGGGCGGTCCCGTGCTGGGTTGTGCCCGCCGTCCGTCGGTGCTGCCCGCTCCCCGTCAGTATTGGGAACCGGGAGCGGCTGCTGTGCTGCTCGTGATAGAAGGTTGAGGGCTCTGGAGGGAAAGAAGCGAGCTCAACCTTAGAACTGCCGGGGTGCACCCGCACACCGCCGGTCTCTCGGACCCCGCAGACTTTGCAGAGCCGTACAGATTCAGGGTCACTTTTTCTCGGGGGTCTCAGAGCGTTACTGCTGCGGGGAGTTACCAACAGTGAGAAAGGTCAATTTGATTCCCTGCGAGCACCAGACGAGCTGGTAAGAGCTGCACGGGCCTCATCCATCCGGACATCTGTGAGAGCAGAGCTGTTGCTCCTTTTGAGGTTTCTTTTTCCTTACCGGTCCCTTGTGCCTACTTACAAGATTTCTCCATACCCAAAGAAAATATTTAAACCCTCCTGACAGTTGCATGACAGCTAACAGTCACTCCCTAGGTTTTGACCCGACTTTGTGATAACCCTATGTTCTTCACGTACTGTTTCTTCACAGCAGACGGAACAGGATCAGATGAGAGGTTTTTTTAAGTAACCTGTCAGCTCTCTGAAGAGAGTAATCAAACTCTAGATAATGGAGACTTAGGCAAAACTTGCATGGTTTACCAAAATTATTTGACAACTGTCTCTATACTATGATGTCACAGTTTTATTTTTTTCAAATGAAAAATAACTCAAATATTTCCATATGCATATAAAAACTCTACACGTGCTTACACCGGTGCCGACTCTGTACCCTAAAATTGATGGATACTTGGAGTGTTTACCTTCTTCCTCTTCCCAGGTTTGCTCTTGAGGATACTGAGAAGAAATTTACAAAGGGTTAAATTAAACTTTTCTTCTTTTCTGTTCTGTAGTAAAGTATTTACGTTTAGAACAGAAACAATATTACCTGTTCCATATTTGTGTCAGTGAATATTTTTTGTTGTGTAAACTGCTTTGCAGATTTATTGTTTTGCTGTATTTCCTTGTTCTTCTAAGCTACTATTTTGTCACGGCTGTCATAAAAATTGTGTTCAATAGCAAAGTAAGCATCTTTCAGGTTTAGCTTCAGTAATTCTTCAGCTGTTCTTACTGCATGTTGTGTTACTAGGAATACAAAAGCAATGGTATTTTTATGTTTTTCTGCAGCATCTGGGAAAAAAACATGTGAGAATCACTGTGCATGATACTGTGAAAAGTCAGTTCAAGATGTAGTGAAAAAAAGTAAATAGAATGGAAGAAATTATCACTTAAGGACTGAAATGCAGAATAAAAGACCATATTATGCCAGTATATTAATCCTTTCTTCATCCAAATTTGAGTACTTTGTTCTCTACTGCAGTTCTGGACTCTCCCTTGGCTAGCATGTGGCACAGTGTTTGGGTTAATCAGGGACGTGGGGGAAGAGCAATGGAGATCATTATTTATATATGAAATAGCCTTGATATATGGAAAGCAAGAGCATCCTATGCTGATGTATTAGTGGCAGTGTAGTCTAAGGAATTGCTGGGCTTTTCTCTTGCTGGTGCTAATATTCACCTGTATAGATGGGTAGGTCAATTAGTCTCTGACCAGAATATTACCATGAGCAAGCTGTCTTGCTTGGGGACAGAAATTGCAGCTTTGATCAGAAAGGGTCGCAAAACTGGTGCACCTCTAGTGCTAGAATTGTTCAGGGACAGCTCAAGCATGACTGCAGATGGAAGAATGAGGAGGTAGATGCCCTGCAAGTCTGTAAAATCATCAGTAGTGTGAAGGTGAATAACCTCAGTCTCCACAAAGCTAGAAACTAGAAGAGTATTCAACTAGTTTTGATTGCTTTCTTGTCCTACCCATTTACTTTATCAGGGCATCTGACAGACTGCTGTTTTAAATAAACTGTGAGTTTTATTTTTATTTGTTTTCTTGAGAGATGTTTGGAAATTATACAACCTTCATTTGATGGATGTAGGGAAACTGGAACAGAACTAGATGCTAGTTGTATCATCTATATCTTAACAGCTGGTGGAACCTGATGTTATGCTGCTCAGTGCTCAAAACTGGTGGTAGAAGAAAGTCACAAGATTTGATTGAGGCAAGAGTAAAGAGATGATAGGAGGAAGGAAATGATTGAAAGAGCTAATTAAACCTATCTAAGGGATTAATGCTGATTAAACCTTGAGTGGTTATACCTTGAGGATTAAACCTTTATTCATGGTCTAATCATGCTTGAATAAATTAACCTGTCCTTATATTCTTCACTTAGAAAGTTTGATTAAAGCAGCTACCCTGTGGGTTTTTTTCTTCTTTTGTCTTTCTAATTAGCTGGGGAATAAAATATTTGCAGAGAGATGTATTGTGTTTCTTGCAATTCTGTCTGAGATGCAGGTAGGTGGACTGGAGTATGTGTGCCTGCACATATGGTTATTACCATCAGGATAGTTCCATGCTTTTTCTTGAAGATGGAACTCTGTTTAGGATTAGTGAAGGTTCACTACCTTTAGCTGTCTGAAACCGCAGTTTTGCATTGCTCACTTCTTAGTATGCTTGCGAAGTACACTGAGGTAAGTAACTGCTGATCACGTAGGAAATCTAGGATTCCCTGCCACTAACAAGGATCCTTCCATAAAAACTACTGGTTTAGTGTGGCAAATGAAAGTACTGGTTTATTTTGTATGCGTTTTCTCTTACCAATTTGACATCTATTTGAGTATCTGAAAAAGAAAAGCAGCTCCTCAGTATCTGCAAATGGTTATGGGAAGCATGTTGCTTTTTATTTGGAAGCACAGTTTAAAGAAGTTGCACAAGCTAAAAATTGGCCAGGTGAGCTTAAAATGAGAGCATTTCCATTTCTTGTTAACTATTCAAAATGAATCACAGAATATTGTGAGTTGGAAGGGAGCCACAAGGATCAGCAAAGCCTACCTCCTGAAAGACTTGACTTACTATAAAAAAAGGCGTGTCTTAATTAAAAAAAAAATCAACTGCTGTGATATACCTTTAATCACCATTCTGGGTTTTTTGTGAGTGAGTGACCAACATTCTGGTGTTGTCACTGGTTTTATTCTGTAATTGCTAATAATTGGAGTGGGGAGGAGGGGAGAGCAGCAATATGATAATTAAACCAAATTCAACTTCTGGCAAAGTAAAGACCTCCAAATAGTCGTCTAACAAAGTGATGACCTTATTTTTGGGGTATGGTTTTTTTCTTTGTTTGGGGTTTTTTAGGGGGAGAAGGATGGGGAGGATCTTGTGGTTTTGGTATTTTTTCTTCTTTTTAGGGGGAGCTGGGGGAGTCTTTAATTTCCCTTGTTTGGAGAGAGTGATATATTAATGTCTGATAATTGGATTATGTGAATTTGATTTTCTATTAATTCTTGAGGCACTGAAGATTTTCCAAATGTTTTGAACTCCACTTCCCACCACATGAATATTCTTCATTCTTTGTGAAAGTTTCTCCACAATTTTGAGACCTTCATTTAAGATTGTTTCCTGATCCTAGAAGGTGATGTGTTAACAATTTAAAAAACAAAACTAAACTAAAAAGTAAACAGCCCCCCAAACAAAATAAAAATAGCCCACGGAACAACTCCCTTGCAACAATATGGGAATTGATACTCTTGTGATTTGTTTGAATTCTAACGGGAATATAACTGGTATTATAGGTGAGGACAGAAAACAGTGTAACTAATGTCTGAGTTAAATTGCGGGACTACTGTGGATTTTATGGTGGCTTCGAAGATGAAAAACTGTAGATTTGTGATTTCTGCCAGTTGCAGTTATGAATGCTTGCAGATTACACTGAGTGGAGCAGGGGTGTTTATCTGCTGTTGTGCAGAAGGATCTGGACAGGCTGGGTTGATAGGCCAAGGCCAGTGGTATTAGGGTCAACAAGGTGAAGTGTTTTTCCTGCTCGTGGGTGACAACAACCCCATGAAGTGCTCCAGGCTGGGGTAGGAATGACAGGAAAGTGCCCAGTGGGAAAGGACCAGGGGGTGCTGGTCAACATTGGCTGAATATGAGCCCAGGTGATGAAGCACCAGTGGCATCTGGCTTGTATCAGCCATGGTGTGACCACATGCCCAGGGTAGTGACTGTTGCCCTTTACTGGGCACTGGTGAGGCTTGCAGCTTTAATCTTGAAGTCCGTTTAAGGCCCTTCACTGTAAGAAGGACAGTGAGGGACTAGAGTGTGTCCAGAGACAGGAATGGAGCTGGGGAGGGATGTGGAGCACTCCTCTATGAGGAGCAGCTGAAGTGGCTGAGGATGTTCAGCCTGAAGAAAAGGAGGCTTGGGGGGAAACCTTCCTGTTCTGTACAACTCCGTGACAGGAGGATGCAGCCAGGTGTGAGTCTGGCTCTGTTCCCCAGAAACCAACGACGGGATGAGAGGAAATGGCCTCAAGAAGCGCGAAGGGAGGTTTAGGTTGGATATTGGGAAAAACATCACAGGAAGGGTGGTCAGGCACTGGACCCTTTCACTGCTCACAGCAGTGAAAGTCACCATCCCTGGAGGGATCTAAAACACCTGGCAGTGCTTGTGGCAGCTGACAGTGCTCTTCCTGGCTGTGTAGATGTGACACTTAGTGTTGGATTAGGGCCACCACAGTTGTGGATTGGCTGCATCCAAGGCTGCTGCAGACAGGGATTGGTGGACTTGATGGTGTTAGGCTTGTGGTTGTGAGAAAAATTGGGCAGGAGATGATGTTTCCTCCTTTAAATGCCTTTATTAAAGTATCAGCTCTTTTAGAAGCAGGCGCCTCAGGGGGGTGGGGTGGCCTCCACCGCAGTGCTGAGAAGGAGGAGGGGGCTGGACACTCTGCTGCTGCACACAGCCAAGTGGGGAATTAGCCTCCCCCCTCACGGGAGCATGCTCCCAACAATTCCAGTCCAATGTGATTTCCACTGATGAGTCGGATGTTCAGACTGCTCCTCTGGTCACGGCGAGATCTAAAGGTCCTGGCACCAATTGGCTTGTACTCTTCAGTCTTTATGGTTGTTATTCTTTTTGTTTTAAGTTGTTGTTAAAGAGTCTTAATTACTGTTTGTTTTTGGAAGTTGTCCCGATTTTCCTGAGGTGTTGCATCCTGGGATCTTTAATTACCATAAGGGGTGTTAGAGTAGGAGACAAGGGGGCAGGGCGGGTGAGATAGCCAGGCCGAGTAGAGCGGTGTAGGAGTCTCACGTTGCCATGGAAACGACATTCTTGCTTGACAGGTCATGATATATTACAAACATGAGTACAAAGAG
>JANPWX010000461.1:23206-54951 GCA_024734555.1 Trochalopteron elliotii | reverse complement strand
CGCGGCCCCTCGGCTGCCGCTCCGCAGGGAGGCCGCCGAGGGCCCGGCCCTGCCGCCGGTGCTGCTGCTGTACAGCCCCTCATGTGCTGCAGAATTGATTTATAGACTGGGTCTGGCAAAATGGACTAACACCAAGCTCCTGCACGTACTGCACTGTGAGGCACTCGGAAGGGTTCCGAGGCCAGGACAAGGTGCTGCTCCGCCGCTCCAAGCAGTACTGCCGTGACCGCACTGTACTGCTGGGAATCGTTCTTGAGAGAAAGGAATCGCATGGTACTTGCTGCTTTGAATTGCCTCTTCTCTGTACGTATACCATCTGCAGAACCCGGGTGAACCTATATGCAAGCTGCTCTAAAGACCATTTATTTGAAGTTTTCCTTTATTTTAGTCAGTTCTTCTGAACTGGCTTCCCTCTGAGAATATTTCTAGGGTTAAAGTTTGCACGAAGAGCTGCAGATCGATTTTTGTTTTCCCCTTACAGAAGTTTCAGTAGTTAAGGTAATGAAAAGGACTTAAAATTTGTGTTGTGGGAAAGACTTACTTCATTGAAATTGTGTGCGTTTCCTAAGTGTTTTGCAAAACAGTTCTATCGATCAGATTTTGATTTCCAGATTTTCACTTGCGGAATGTCTTAACACTCAGATATTTGCCTTTATATCTAAAGCTGTGAAAACAGTTTATTTAGGTTAATTTATTCAATTCGCTGCAAATAATCGTGGACATGCTCTGCAGCCAACAGATTAAAAAACGGTGTTATAGACTGTTGTTTTTCAAGGCACAAGTTTTAGGATTTGAGATCGCCGATTTCTTTGAAAGGTAACTAAGTCTCTTTACAATGATCTGGAACAGCATCTACATGTACTGTACTACTTAACAGCTGTTTTTATGATAATAAATACATGAAAACTAGGTCATGGTATTGCTTTCTATGAGCCATAATACAAGGATAAGTTTCATTATTTAAAGAGATAATAGGAAAATGATATTTTTAAAGGTCATGTTTTTGGAGACTAGTTTGGAAGAAATGGGTTTTTCTGGTAGTGAAAAAGCTGATGCTAGGAGGAGTACTCGAATAATGCATTTTGGTGGGTTTTTTAAATTGCTTCCTTCAAGTAAGGCAGCAAAAAGAAAGTTACTTTTTTAATAATTATTTTTAATTATACACCTTTTTTTATTTGTCACTGTATGTCAGAACCAGTTCAGCTATGGAAGTGGTGGAAATGTGAGTGGAATGGAAAATGAGGATTGAAATTAACTTCAAATCCTCGACTGAGTGAGAGAAGGAAGTTTGATTCGCCTGTAGTTTATATCATACCATAAACTGTGCTCTGTTTGTGCTTTCTGGCAGCATCCATTTCTATTTCACATACTGATACATGCTGCTGCTTTAAACTCTGTTTTCTCCTTAACTTGGTCTCTTTGCCATTTCTCACAAGCTAGTTTTAAAAATATGCTATTTTTTCTAATCTTTTTCCTTCTAAAGATCCGCACTGTCTGACACTTCTCACTCTTCATTGTCTGCCTGCTTTTAGCAAAGTTGACTCTGGCAAAGGGAAACAGGAGACAGTCTTCCAGAAGGACAAGGTTGCTCTTAGTTGCAAGCAGCCTGTAGTGAGAATGTGAAGTAATTCTCCAGCAGATCAGTAGGAGCAGCCAAGGAGACGGCACAGTTTGATCTGGCCAGTGTGGGTCTGTATTCTGTGACAGCGAAGCACCAGGTGAGGTAATTGCTGTAGCAGAAGTTGAAGGTCTGACAGCAGAAGTTACAGGAAGTGTCTGGAGGTGAAACTTCAGGTAGAGTGCCTGTTTCTGTCCCTTAAGGGGCATAGTCTGTAGAGGGAGCTGAAGGGGAGCAAGCAGTTCCACTCAGGGTATTTGTGGTGGAAGGGGTTCTGGATAAAGAACCTGGTGTTTGCCATGTCAGCTCATGTCAGGAGCTGCTGGATTTTGACCATCTCTGGGGCCCAGCTAAGACCCTCTTGAGAAGACAGTGTCTTGACAGTAGAGGTCAAGGTGAGCTTCGAGGTGGAAGGCTGAAACATGAATAGTGGGAATTGTGCAACCTTGGAGGCAGGCGCATGAGGTGTCTGATAAGGGTTCAAAGGGGGAATGTCTAGTTAGTACTGTTCCCCAGCTTCTTTAAGCTTACCCTGTCATGAGAAGAAAACTTTGACTACTTGCTTAGTTGCATGATCTGCTCAGAGTCCTTTGTCTGCCTCATCCTGGCAGTAGCCAATATTGCCATTTCAGATGAAATACAGAGCTGGAGGACATAATATTAATTATATTAATTTAATATAATTAAAATGCCATGCAATGTAAGCTTTACTAGACAAAAGAGGAGGAGCATTATGTGATGGTGGCTACCTTGTCTAATGTAGAGGTGTATATTTTGGTAAGGATTATAATGAGGGATAATAATACACTGATGCAGGGTAATCAAGGCCCCTTCAAGTGTTCATGTACATGTATGCCAGAACTGTCAGTGCTGTAAATGTCCTGGTATTCTGTAATAGCAGTCTTCCAGTGCAGTTACTATAAGGTCTCCTTGTCCTCTTTTCAGTGCTTTCTCTGTACCATAATGTTTGCTTTATTTCAACGGTGCTGGAAAATTAATTGAAAGCAAGTAAAGGAAGCAGAGCTTTGTAAAAGGGGAAGGACAGGTTTTGTGGTTGAAATACTGTCTGGGAGAACTGGATTCTTCTTAATCTCGTTTGTTTCCTTGGTGAGATTAAATGCATTGCTTGAACTAGACCTGTCATAGGAAATGGTTAACTGTATCCCTTGATTGCTGTGTATTTGCTCTAGTGAGTATTAGAGTTAGAAGAATCCTGAGTGTTTAGAGGTTCAGTCAAGGGAAATTAATGCCTAGTGCTTGGAAATTTGTGTCCTTACCTGTAATCATGGATAAGATTTTGCGATTTGATAGTGCTCAGGGAAAAGTGAATGAGCATATTTTCTACAGGGCTGAGATTCATGAGAAGTATAGTAGATGTTCTGTTATGGGGTATACAGAGAAGTCTGTATGATAAAACCTCTCTACTTTTTTCTTTTTCTTCCAGGCTTCTCTGTGAAAAAAAATACTACTTTTATCCATTGTAGGTACATTCACTAATAGTGTTTTCCCTTCTCGGGGAGCCATGTTTTATTCTTTACCTTTAACAAAGATCTGGCAGCAGGTAGGGAAGAGGGGTCTTCAGTTCTTCTATATCATAGTCTGTATGCAAATTCTGTGAGAGAATTTGGAGAGTGAGCATGAGGAAATTGTATTAAGATGGTACAGGAAAAGAGGAGCTGGACTGGGGGAGTGGGCAAGGAGAGAAATATAGATGGGAAGTCATTGATATTTAACCAGTTTTCCCCCTTCCTTCATTTTAACTTGCAGATATCCTTGATTTGCAGAAGGCATCTCAAAATGTTGTGTCGAGCTGCTCTGAACCCTCTTGTCCGTCCCCCTGGATGGTGCTTTGTGTTACCGTCACATGCCATCGCAGCCATTTCCCGTTTATGTATGTATGAGAGAAAGAACACATTCTAAAACGTTGGTCAGTATGTGTCTGGGCATACCTATGCTCTTTCCTATGTTGAAAGGAAAATCATCTCATTAACATCATTCAAAACTTACAACCTCTGAAGTGAACTGTAGTTGAGGCTCTACTTTCTCAATGTTACTTTCTCCCTTAATAATATTCAGCTGGATGTCTGAGTTTGTGTATTTTTCATTCTGACATGCATTTCAAGGAAAAAAAAGTCAGTTGTAAAAGCACTGCTGCTGTAAGAGTTCTTTATTTCAACCTCATACATTCCTGGAAAACAAGATCTGATTATGTCTGTTCCCCCATCTGCATTTTCAGATGTCTTGAGTAAAGCAAAGAGCAAAACTCAAATTTACTTGGATTAAATTCAAGTGGAAAGATGCATGCAGGAAACCTGAGTGTAAATACATAGATGCTCTGTGTAGTTCTTCCCTGAAAACCTTATTTAAGAGAACCATTCAGTGTCTGCTTGATTAATGGTCTAAAATACAAAAGGCAAGGATAGATGAACTCTATTAGATCACGAGAGTAGCTGTTTACCATTGCATGCAAAATTAATTTCCCACTGGTCTGTGTATTAGCAGTTCTCTTTTATAAATAACTATATGAATTAGATATTAAAATCTTGAAAATTCTAAACTTTTTATTTATGAGCTACAGCTCTGTTACTTCTGTATTTGTAATATTTCTAAATATTCTCATTTTCTGAAGTCATTCATTTTCACAGTGCTAACTATGAGAAGTTTATTCCCAAGTATTGACAGTATCCAGCAGTGGAGCAACTCTTGTCACTTCATCAGTTGTGATCTAAAGCTGGAGTGATCATTTATCACAGGGATTTTTTTTTGGTTTTGTTCTCCACTGTTTTCTGTTTGTTCTCCACGTTTTTTTCTGTTCGGCCTGTGTATTTTGAAATTCTATTTCTTTACTCCTGGGAAGCAAGCCTTGTGCAGGCTACATAGAAGGTCTGCAATGCCAAATACTTAAGTATGTTTCATATGTGTCCCTTTCTTTATTAAGGAAGCTAAACTGTTGACATGTATGGGATATAAAAACTGGAATGCCTTTAAGCCTACTTGTCCAAAACCTGGACTGGATGTCAGTTCCTCCCTAATTGCATGTGGAGCAAGTTAATGGGCTTGCATCTCCAGAAATGTTTTGCATATGTAACATAGGAGCTGATTTCATATCTCAGTCCAATGTAAAATAACTTAAAAAGGTAGATTTATGCAGCCATAGAGCAAGATTAATGATTAGGACTTTAGTGGGGATGAATTGAATTCTCTGCTTGTTCTAGAAGTGTTGTCGTTTCTCTTATTTTTCTTAATAAAAGTAAATGGTTTCTTTTCAGATACTGATTATCTCTCAGTAGCTACCTTCTTGGAACCTTCTAAACCCTGAAGCCAAGAGAACTGGAAATAAACTCCTTTCTGGTTATACTGTGTAGGTTAGGCAAACACGAAATAGTAGTACTAAATAGTAAGGTGTAATGCTGGAAACAACAGTCAAATTGTACTCCTTTGCCCAGTCTTTCCTATGTATTGTAGACTTTATTTAGAGTCACAAGTATTCCCTCGTGAAAATTGGGGCAAATGAAACTCCTCTCTAAATTTCATTTTCTGTTTTAATATGTGACATGTTAGTGCAGCCTTCACTTATGATTAGTCACTTAAACTTCTTCTGTGTGTATACTGAGTGAAAGATTTATTTAATTAAAGCATTGTTAAATTGGAAGGGTTCTTTTTAATGTAGCACTATGTTCATCCCTGTCTTTCTCCACTGACGCCCAGAACAGTCACTTTAACTTATAAATGGATCTACTGTTGTATTACAAACACCAAAATTAGAGATACTGAACATATGAAATATAATTGGGTAACTCTGACCATGGTATAGGATTCAGTTCACTGGTTTGTAAAGAAGCCTCTGCAGCTTCAGATGGTATATTGGTTAGGATTGACTAGAATAGAGTAGCTAGTTGTAAGACTCTTAGAGTGGTCACCTAATCTCATAGCCTGATGCTTTAGAACTGCCCAAAGCTAAAGCACACTATGAGCATTGTCCAAATGCCTCCTGAACATTGACAGGCTTGGAGCACAAACACACATTCAGGAGGCCTGTTCCAGGGCTTAATGTATGTCTGTCATGCCCCTTCAATTCTCCCTAGTTGAGCAATGTGCAAAAATCCCTGGCTTAGAGAGGTTGTAAAAGCTGTGGGTTTTTTCTAACAGTCAGGCTTTCTGCACTACTTCAGACTGGAAAAGTCTTAACTCAGTCTAATGAGGCAAAGCAAAGGAAATTGTTTTTAAAACTAGTCCGTGAGATGTGAGCTATATAGGCTATTGCCTTCTGTACCTTAGGGACGGTTAGTGCTGCTCATATATTCCTGTTTCTCACTGTTTTGGTGAGTTGAATGCTAGCTTCTCACTCTCAGTTACTGGGAAGTATGTATTGTGAAGGGTTAAAAGTCTGAATGAAACACTTAAAACGGGTTTTTTTCCTTTCTTTCTTTATCCACAGATCTGCCTTGCCATAACCAAAGATTAAGGAATGAATCCATCCGTTGTTGGAGCAACATTCCATTTATCACCGTGCCACTCAGCCGTGCACATGGAAAATCATTTGCGCACCGCAGTGAGCTGAAGCATGCAAAACGGATTGTAGTAAAGCTGGGTAGTGCTGTTGTTACTCGAGGGGATGAGTGTGGCTTGGCCCTTGGGAGGCTGGCTTCTATTGTAGAGCAGGTAATTCTTTGACAACATTTGTGTTAACTTCAGGAACTCAGTGATTGTTGGATGCTACAGAAGATTGTAGTAAACTGTCATTAAATATTGATACTCTGTAAAACAATGTGTTAGCCTTTCCCTTTTCAGCCCCCTATGCTGCAGTACTATAAACCATGTAACTCAGTAAATTGTTTTTGAAGGTGTGGTGGGTTGATTGTGACTATCAGCTAAGCATCCATACTGGTGCTTGTTTGCTCCCGTCACCTCTGCCCCACCACCAGTGGTATTGGGAAGAAAATGGGAAGAGCAAAAGTAAGAAAACTCATGGATTGAAATAAAGATAGTTTAATAAGTCAAGGAGAGGGGAAAACAAATCTGTGATGGCAATCACTACCTCACACAAGCTGACCGATGCCCTGCTAGTTCCTGAGTGGTGGCCACCTTGGAAGACAACCTCCTGTGGTTTATTGTTCTGCAATTCTATTACTGTGTGTGACATTATATGGTGTGAAAAGTCCCTTTGGCCAGCTTAAGATCAGCTGTCTCAAATGTGTCCTCTCTGAACTTTGTGCCCAGCTGCTAGCCTACTTGCTGGGATGGGACATAGTGGAAGAAGGAAAGCCTTGATGGGTGTGCAAGTGCTGCTCAGCATGGGGGAAAGATAAGGCTTTGATGCTGTGCAAGCACAATTTAGCAAAAGACAAAACATTGGAATGTTATCAAAACTGTTTTAGAACTGAAATCCAAAACACAGTATCATACAGACCCATATAAAGAACGTTAACTCCATCTTGGCCAAAACCAGTATAGAGGGAGAGATTTGCACAGTGAGGTTTTTGTGCAATTAGTAAGACATAGCTGGGGCATTAGCTGTCTCTAGTGGGAAGGTGGCACTGAAGTATGTGAACTCTGCAAAACAAGTCAACCCTTCTTGATCACCTGAGCATTTGCAGAGTTCCTCCAGAGAAAAGCCTGAAACCTCATTAATTGTAGGGAAAACTGATGGGATCAACTCTTCTATTTCTTCTCCAAAATGAAAGGGTTATCATGGTGAGCAGTGGTTATGTCCTTTCTGGGAAGTAAAGTTAATATATTAAATTCATGTAAGACATTTAGCTGTCAGGCTTTGAAAGGAATCTTGTCAGATACATGTAAGGAGGAAGTAATTGAAAACCTTATTATTGAGAGTTGGCCTCTTCACTTCCAGAATTCAAAGTTACTGTATAATGGTAGCTTTGGGAATGGATGGATTCAAGCATGCTTCTGTCACAAAAGCTAGTATTGTGAAAAGAAGGTTTATGAGAAGTTATAGATTGCACGCAGTCCTTGGCATAGCTCCCACATGGCTAGGAAGGTGTGCAGAAGTACCGTGAAGGGTGATTGGCTTGCTTTGCGCATCCATAGAGAAATCAAAATGCTTGTGTCAGCAGGAATTGGCGAGCAAAAGGCTGTAGTAGCCAGGACTGTCTTGTTCTCACTGATCATATGCCAGGCCCTATTTCTTATTTCCTTTACTTACAGGTGTCGATGCTGCAAAATCAGGGCCGAGAGATGATGATTGTCACCAGTGGGGCTGTAGCTTTTGGAAAGCAGCGGTTGCGTCATGAGATCTTGCTTTCTCAGAGTGTGAGGCAAGCACTTCATTCAGGCCAGAGTCAGCTGAAAGATATGGTGAGAGGCTGGTGGCTCTCCTGCTTTTCCTTGAGTGTTGGATACTACCTGTTGAAGTTACTGCCTGACAGCTGCTCTTTGTCTTTGTAGGCTATTCCAGTCTTGGAGGCCCGAGCCTGTGCAGCAGCTGGGCAGAGTGGACTAATGGCTCTGTATGAGGCCATGTTTACACAGTACAGCATCTGTGCAGCTCAAGTAAGGCGTTCCTTCTTACTGAGACTGACTTGCTGCTTTTGGAGCTTATTATTGTCACATAAATGGTAGTTCATACAAGAGTGCCTTGCTAAATATTTCTGAAACGGAGTTATCTATTGTCAAGATAAAATGAACATGCTTTTTCTCTTTGGAGTTCAGGTGTGTCCTGCTCTTTCATAGCAGGGAAAGTCTGTTAAGATCTCTTCGCAAAAGCTGAAGTTGGTGGTCCAAAGTGAGGGTATAAAAACCGCAAGTGACTAAACTGCGACACATTCTGTAAAGTTGATGGAAGTGCATGTCCACACTTCAGAATTTGCTGTCCGTCTGCTCTTTGAACCTTTCCAACTTGTGGGTGATGGTATCCCTGGCCTGGATCTTATACTGAAGGCTGCAACTGTATCAGTTGAACTACACTAAGCAGAGTTTGCTTATCTTAGATACTCTGAAAATACAGAATTGCTTTAACTGTAAGGCCTTATTTGTGTAGATGCTTGTAATGAATTTAGAAGCCTAGTATGAAGTCTTCTTGGAGGAACTTCTTACTGTAATATGGTAGAGCCAATATAGCCAAATTGTTTATAATATAGCTAAAAATCACTATAGGTCGTGCTGGATTGTAATCTTGTTCAAATCTGTAGATAGCTATCATTCCTTTGATATAAAAGAATGAATGGCCCATGGCAAAAAACTTAGCATACACATTGATTCCAAGTGTATGCTAAGTGTATGCTATGTGCATACACTGTATGCACAGTGTATGCTGTGGTACATTTGAGTGGTGGAATTGTTTGCTTAGTTCTCAAATGTCCAATGACAGAGTAAAAACAAAAAAAGTCTCTCCAGAGCAGACATTGAGGGTGTTTTTTGTCTTAAAATACCAAAAGAAAGGGGTGCTATCTGGGTGCAGGAGGCAAGATTGTTTCAGAAGAGCAAGTGAGTTCTAGGTAGTGGAAGAAAAGTCTTGATATAAAACATCCCTTCTGCTCACTACAAGTAGGAGCATTAAAGTGAGAGGAAAAACTGGAAAGGCAGGGTCTTGAGCAATCTATTGAAATTGACTAGGGTCTTAGTAGTTATCTTGAGCATCTATGTTCTGATTACAATATTTTTTTCCAAGTTCATTTTTAGAATGTGTGACCTACCAGCTTGAGATAGGCTATTACAGGCTTCAGTGGAATAAAACTGATAATATTGTGGAAAGAACATTTCTCACTTGTATTCTATATCTTTTAAATGTGGCTTTTGTTTCTTTAGTGACCCAAAAGGCATGGCTGTTCTGTTATGTTAATATGTAAGTTTATATGATGTTCCCATAGGAAAGGTTATCATTACGATTCAGGACGTAACGACATGATTTCTTCAGAGGGCATTATAACAAAGGTTATTGAAAGACAGATTCTTTTTATATAGTGTTTGGGTACAATGAATAGGATTGGTCCTTTGGGGCGCCACCTTTTTGTAAACATCTCTACCAGTAAACAAGTTGGAAAAACACCGGGTGTCAGGAGGAGGATATCTACAAGGTTGTTTTGGGTTCCTCCTCACGATTTTCCAGACCAGACTGAGAGAGTTCTGTACTTGGTTTTCCCACAGGCTTCAAGATTTTGCCTGGAGTCTAAGAATCCGTGTTCTGACCACTGTCAGTTCCCACAAAAGGTGGTAGGCTAAGTCGTTTCTTTCTTCCTTTTAGATTTTAGTCACCAATCTGGATTTCCACGATGAACAGAAGCGTCGCAACTTAAATGGAACATTACATGAGCTTTTAAGGATGAATATTGTCCCTATAATTAACACTAACGATGCAGTTGTTCCACCTCCAGAGCCAAACAGTGATCTGCAGGGGGTAAATGTGGGTAAAGTATTGCAAGGGGCGGGGTGGGGGGGGAGGTGTTGTCCTGCTTGAGGATGGTGCAGTGCTAATGTGTACTTGGCTAATGCCATAACCGGGACCTCTGAAGTCTACAGCAGAGAAACAAACATAGAGAATTAGTACATGAGCAGAGGGTACTGGAAGACTGTGTTGACTTGTCTGTATTTGGCATGATACAGTGCTGTGGGATGAAACCAGAGCAAATATTGTCTCCTTTACCAAAAGTAAGCATGCCTCTGCAGGTCATCTAATCCAGCACCCCTTCTTAAAACAGTGTCAGTGCCTCTTGCCCTGTCACTGGGCACTATGGTGGAGAATGCAGGCACTAATGACACTGCTTGTCATTTGGATACTGCTTTGTCATTTGGATATGCTTTACTGAAGCATATGTACTTTCACACAAAGATCACCTTTGAAGTTTCCAGTGGGTGTGAAAAAAGTAGCTCAGAAGGACTTGTTAGTGCTGAGGTAGATTGCTTTTTTATGTTGGCTCCAAATATTTCTTAGTTCCTCACACTACTCACTGCTTCTGATATGCATGTGTATTGCAGGTCATTAGTGTGAAGGATAATGACAGTCTGGCAGCACGACTGGCTGTGGAAATGAAAACTGATCTCCTGATTGTTCTTTCAGATGTAGAAGGTCTGTGAGTAATTTCCTAAATTTCTGGTTTTAGTGAAGCACATCAGATTGTCAAACCAACCTCTTTTCCCGTTTTACTGATCTCTTCAGTTCTTCTACAATTGTCCTCTTTTACAAGGACAATTGGAATGTACTACAGTAACTCCTTAAGACCTATACCCAATGTTACAGCATAAGCCAAACACTGTCTGACAAACTGTTGAATCTGGGTGGGTGAGAATGCATGTGAACCTGAGACCTGTTCCAGATCCCAGAACACCACATGTACTATGGTACTTCTGCTAGCTTCTCAGAGTTGTATGACAGTTGGGAATAATACGCAGGATAAAAGATATGTGTCCTGAATTAGGAGTATAAACCAAATACTATTCTACAACAGTTTGTTTCTTCTGGCAGCAGATTCTGTCTGAATTAGCAGCATATTGCAAATCCCGGTCATTGCTTTCCAGATACCCAGGTCTTGCTAGCTTTTTCTGTTTCCCTTACTTATGGCTTACACTTCTCTAGTCCTTCTGAGCTGTGCTGTTGTGACATAAGCCTGTCACCTACAGATGTTGAACTTCCTTTTCTGGAGCGAGGAGGGTAGCGGGTACAGTTTCAGATCAATGCAGTCCACACCACCTTAAGTCACATACTCTTTTCATCTTCTCCAGATGGGTTTCTTTCAGCAGATCCTGGCCTTCAGCACATGCTCAAGGCCCTGAGGAGGAAAGAGGTGTCTTTCCATAAGCACAGTTTCTTTTAGCAGATGCAGCCAGGTTTCCTGATTAATTCTAGTCAAAATGACTGTCTTAGAACAACTCATAAAAGCAGTAGTCAAAAGAGTTTGTAAAAAAAACAGCACACCTCTCGTCCAAGCTTATTCATTCAATGTGACAGCTTGTTTATGGAAAGATGTCCTCCACTTCCCAAGTTATCAAGGGTTGGGCACAGATAGACTGGACTTGTGCTCTCTAATTTGTTGTAGTAGTATTTGTGCACATAGAATTTCTGGGAAGTGTAGTGGTAGAGTTGAAGTTTAATATTTTAGGTCAAACAAAGTGTCATTCAACTCCAAGCATAGTGACATTAAATTACTTGATTTTAAAAAATGCTAATAAGAGGATGTCTCTGTAGTGTTGTGTTCCTTTCTTTTTAGTAGAGTTCAATAGTTACCCTTTTTACATGTTTCTGAATTGCCTGTTTTCTCACTGTGTAACCCACCATTCAAGAATATCATCTGAGTCTTTGGTGAGGAGGACTATTCTTTGCCCGTTCAGATGGGGGTTCGTGTATGTAAGCCCTGATTTCGAACGTTTAAAGACTCAAACCTCAACCCAATGTCATTATCTCCCAGCTTGCTTGTTGCTATTCAGCATGTGGGTTTCTGGTTTCTTATTTTTCAGGCTTTCAATCAACCTATAGTTTTTGGGTCTGCCAGTTAAGAATTTTGTGCTTGTAGTCCTACTAAAAGAAGGGTTCAGTGGAAGTTTTCAATCCTATGAAGTAGAACACAGCTTTTTAGCCCCATGTTGGTTGGTTTGTTTGTTTGTTTTTGTGTGTGTGTGTGTATTTTGGTGGGTTTTTGTTGGTTTTTTGGGTTTTTTTTTTCCCAAAGGTGAGGTTTGGACATGAGGTTATATGACTAATTTTTACTATTTATTTCAGGACTCTTTGACAGCCCTCCAGGGTCTGATGATGCAAAGCTTATTGACATATTCTACCCAGGGGACCAGCAGTCTGTAACATTTGGAACCAAATCCCGAGTGGGAATGGGTGGCATGGAAGCCAAGGTAGAAATATGGAACATTTGCTTCATAATCGGGAAGGAAAGGGAGCTACATGAGATGATTGTGCTTCGTGCTGCTGTTCAGATGGATCTTGGTAGGCTGCAGGAATGGGCAGGCGGGAACCTTAGGAGTTCAATTAAAGGAAATGCTGAGTTATGCCTAGGGACACTGGTATGGGCTGGAGAATTGACTGCTTTGAATGCAGGTTCAGTGAAAATGAAACAGGGGTCCTGCTAGACACCAAATGGAATGTACACCAGCAATATGGCCTTTGGGCAAAGCAGGCCAACAGTGTCCTGGTTTGTATGGAAAAGAACACAGCCAGCAGGTCTAGGAAAATGATTATTTTCATCTACGCAGCTCTAGTGAAGCATCTACCCAGGTATAGTGAAACTACATCTGTAGAGTTGTGTCTGGTTATAGACACTGCAGTACAGGAAGGACATGGCAGGCTACAGTGAAACCAACAGAGAGCCATGAATATGATAAAAGAATTGGAGAGAGGCTAAGAGCTAGGATCGTTTACAGCAGAAAAGAGGAGGTTTGGGTATAAGAGCCTGAAGGAAGGGTTTAAAGAAGGCAGAACCAGACTCTTCTCTGTGGTATCCAGGAAACAGACAAGAGGCCATGGGCACAGAATGAAATACCAGTGATTAAACTGAAATGTAAGAATTTTACAGTGAGGTTGCTGACATGCTGGAGCAGGTTGCCAAGAGAGCCTGTGGATTCTCTGTTTGGAGATGTTCAAAACCAGACTGGATGGTGTCTTGAGTAACTTGCTCTAGTTGACCCTGCTTTGAGCAGGCAGTTGGACTATATGATTTCCAGGGATCCTTTCCAGCCTCAGTTATTCTTTGAGTAACATAAAATGGTATATGGGATCCTTTGGTTTTCTTTTAGGTCCATGTGAATTGAAAAGAGCAAGTAAAGAATTACACTCCAGTAGATTTTAAAAGGTGACATTTGGAACTGTAGTTTAGTGTTTTAAATTAAAATAAGAGTCAATCCTCGATTCTTTCTTATGTGACAATTCAAAGAGTTTGTGAATCCCTGTCTCTTAAATCTGGTATGGTACCTCCCTCTCCTTTCTGAGTTTGTACAATGTACTGTTAGCTTTTGAAGGATATGTTGGTGGAGACCAAGGTACTTCAGATCTTGAGTGCAGTGGGAGGGCTAATGGGTTTTAGTGCTGTGTGCAGTCAGGTGGTCTCAGTATTCATTGCTGTGGGTACATAAATATGGTGTGTTGTGTGATTTCAGCATATGTCTCTCATGAGGCTGAGATATGCACTGCTGTAGTATTAATTGCTGCAGGTTTCTCTGGGACGTACCTAGAAAGTTGTCTGTAAAAACCAAAGCAGATCTTGACTAAGTAGGAAAAGACCAAAGTAAAATTCTCCACTGGTTACGTTATTGATTATTCCCTTTTCTAAAGAATCAGGTAATGCACACTTTTAAGTATCAGAGCATGGACTGAAGCAAAGGTGGCAAAAGGAGGAGGCATTGTAACTATGGGATGTACAAAGTTCATTCAGAAATGTCTTTCTCTTATCTGGCTTCTAGGATAGTTTAAACAATTCCAGGTATTGAGGGTAAAGCTGCCAAGGTCAGAGAGTACTTTTGTTGTAAAAGTAATAATCAGAGTTACTTGGTCTCTTTTGAGCCGCTTAGAGGCAAATCTTGATGCAGGTGTTGTAACAAAAATTTGCTACTGTTGAGAAGATAGGTGACATTTTTTGAAAACTGTAGGATCAATAATAGAAAACAGATAGTGGCTCAAAGAACAAATCTTGATTTTCAGCATTTAATCTGAGCAATAATGAAGCAGCTGATGATTTTTTGGTAGCCGGGTTTGATGTGATAGGCCTATCTGACATTTGTGTCTCATAGTGAGACTGTAACACCAAATCGTAGAACCATAGTAATACCAAATTGTAGAACCATATTAGGAAAGCATAGAAGTTAGTAAGCAGAGAAGCTTTTGCAATTAAATAAATTACACATAATTAAATATAGTAGCGGATAATATTGCCCATACTTTGACTGGGAAAAGAAATGAAGGAAACCACTGGCAGTACCTCTTCAGCAGGTAGCATCTGGGATTTGAGAGAAATCGTATTCTGCTCAAAAATGTGCAAAGAGGCTAATCTTAGGACCAATCAGTACACAGCGATTTCAAAGGACCCTTATTAATTACTTAATCCTGATGTAAATTTAACATACTGTAGATGGATTAAACAAATGCCTGTATTCCAACACTGAAGTTCAGAGATTCCCAAAGTGTGTTGAATGCTCTTTGAAAGCATAAGCGATCAATCTGGACATTGGAGTGGACCAAGAAGTCTTGTTGAGAGTGGTGATTCAAATCACCAGCGACTCTCTTGCAACTGGCTCTGTCCTTTCTTGCAGGTGAAAGCAGCTCTGTGGGCCCTGCAAGGAGGCACTTCAGTAGTGATTGCAAATGGAACCCACCCAAAGATCTCAGGTCATGTCATCACAGATATTGTAGAAGGGAAAAAAGTTGGAACTTTTTTTTCAGAGGTAAAACCTGCAGGTGAGTACAGAGTTAATGTGTACCTTCACAGTTGTAGAGATTTCCTGAAAAATGAGAGTTAAAATTTGTCTAGAGGTGTGCAATAACTGGGAAACCAACCTCTGCTTGCAAAATGGATTCTGAAAGGTATTTTCTAAAGTAGGGATAGAAACTGCTGAATTCCCTGCTCTTCTTCCCTCCAGCTGATAAACTGGTGCCTCAGACTTTCATTTGAAGAATGCAATGAGTAGAGTAGAAGTTTTACTTTTTGTAGTCTTAAGAGATATCATCAAGTATTCATGATTTCAGTGTGAAAATATGGATATAGAATGTGCTACTGAACTGAGGTAGTGTTTAGGTTTATTTGGTATCATTCATTTCTTTTATGACTCAGTCTTCTGGTATGGTAGGTAGGAATGTTTTCCTGCCACTGCATTGGTGGAACTATGTAATAATTGCTGGATAAAATTGGACCAAAGATCCATGACCTTAGCAGAATAGCTACTGGAGTGATATTTGGGACTTACACTTCAAGCCAAGTGAATTTCTTTGTGTATAGTAATCTGTAATGGATGTCTTGTATAAATATGTCAAATCATCTTTTAAATGCACTTGGTGTCATTATGCTCAAGTGCCTTTTTGTTTAGCCCCACTATAAGAAGTTGGTATCATCAGTAAAGCTTTTAATCTTGTGATCCCATTCCGAGTCACAAATATGGTAAGTAGCAAAAGTGTCCCTGTGGACTGTTGTGGTGTTTACTCCAATAGTCTCTTTGTCTTCTATCTTCCAAAATCCACACTTTGGAAATTCAAGTAACTTTTAAAAACCAATTATATCTGCTTACATACATAGTTTTTCTCCAAGAACACTAAAAAATGCCATGTTGTAAAGCATGATATCACTTCAAAAAACAGGTTTAAGATGTCTTAAATTAGTCTAATTAATCTCACGTCCACAAGTTCTTTTCTTACACTTCCTACTATAGTTCTCTATAATTTCTACTCTGGCAATTTCATGGGACTCTTCTTAGATGGAAGTTGGGTTCAAGTCACCTGGTTTACAGGCTATTTCAGGAGAGTTAAAAATGGCAGTTTTTCTACGAGCTACTCGTGAATTCTTTGCAGAAATGCTACCTGAACATGGTGACTTGAAACAGAAACGCAACATGTTTTATGTAATTTCAGCACCTTGCTTCCGAAATGCATACAAAGACAGACAGAGGGAAAGTAATTTTTCTGCAAGTTGTTACTAGAGTTTTGTCTTCCATTGTTGTTTGTGTGTTCCCATGCATGCCTTCCTCAGCTGGATACTTAAACTTTTCAAAGTTTGTCTCTTTTTCTTTCAGTAGTCTACCATGTGCTAAAGACTTAGCTATTCTGTTGTCTTTTGCCCTTTGTCAAGCCTTTTTGACATGTGTTGCACACTTGCTGTGACAGAGACAGAATCTTTGTGATGATTCTTTATGTAGGGACCATAACAGTATTTTTGTGTCAGGTACAGACTTTCCTGTCGTTGGATACAACATTTTTCTTGCATTTGTTAAAAACCGTACCAGCTTTTGTGCTCTAAACAAAGAATTGAAAGACAAATGGGCTAGTACTCTCTTCTGCCTATGCTGTTACTTTGTCTGTATAGCATATTCTTGGGTTTTTTGCAGGCCCTACTGTAGAACAGCAGGCTGAAATGGCTCGAGCTGGTGGCAGGACCTTGGCGGCTCTACAGCCTGAGCAGGTGACAGAACAATATGGCAAATTTGTTAATACTGTCCATGTGTGGCAAGTTTTACAACTTCCCATAAATGGGCCCCTTGGGACAAGAGTCTATTATTTCTGTGCCAGATCCATTGTTTGTATTGTAGCTTGCTTAAAGATGAGAAAAGCAAAAGGATTGTGTTCCTTGGGGCTGTGAAGTAATATGGGCTTTCATGTGGAGTTTATAAAAATTTTGATAGCATCAAGTAACACAAAGAAGTGAATTGTCATCAGCAGTGCTGAAGAATTGACTTGCTCCATTCATACCTGTGTGGAGTGTGGCATACAACATGTATACAAAAGTGGAGCTGTAGACAGTTACTACTCTGCAGCTGGGTCCGTATGATGTGGTACAAGGTGCTCTTAAAGGAAGGACGTGTGAGTTTGGTGAAGAAGACTGGGCAAGAAAAGCAAGATAATAAAAAGCAAGGTAAAGGCTGAAGCAGCATTCGGTCTTCTTTTTCGAAGTGATGCAGGCTGAAAAAATCAGGCTGGCCAAGTATCAGGAGAGTTAAGACAGTGGAACGATGTGGTCAGCATAAATGGACTGTAGGAGCTAAATGTCAAACAGCATGGACTTTGTGTAAGAAGTCAGTTCAGAAACTGTTTTCTCTTTCAGAGAGCAGAGATTATTTATCGTCTTGCTGACTTACTAACGGACCAGAGAGAAGAAATTCTCTTGGCAAACAAAAAGGACTTAGAGGAGGCTGAAAATAAAGGTACTGTTTCAAATCCTTCCATAGTAATACTATCATCTTGGACCTCTCTGGGTCAAGACATATGAGTAGAATTAGAATCTTCTGTCACCTGGGATTGGGCAGTATGGCTGACACAGATTTTTGAACCCACGACTTCGGAAGCTTGTCAGTCTAACCAGCTGCAGCCTCCTTCATTGCATAGAACAGATGCCTTCCTAAGAGAAGATAATGAGGCAGTGCAAAACACCAAGTGATGTATTGTTAAAAAAAAAAAAAAAGAATGGAACAAATATCTCTGTTACTGTCATGCACACAGTGAGTATTTTTGGGCTGGTTAATGGAATGTTTGATTCCTGAAGGGAAGACTGTCATCTCTACACTTAAATTGCTGCTCATGAAAGCATCAGTTGTCCCCTTCTGATTGAGGAAGGTTCTCTTTAGGTGGCTCAGTTGAAACCCATTCTTCTGTGTTAGACTGATTTGTTCATTGAAAAGCTGGAATTGAGATGTGTTCATGTGGGCATAGCAAATACATGAAAAGGACACATCGTGAATTGTAATACTCTCTGGAAAGCACCACTGACCAGATTATTTGAGGGGACACGGCTGTTTAACTGTTTGAATGTGTTCAGACTAGAAAATTCAAGTTGTTCTTGCCCAGTCTGCACAGAAACGCTATGCATGTGTCTGTGTTCTGGTGTTTCTGTTTGTAAGACAGAAAGATGAAATTACTGCCTGGACCTTCCAGAAATACTGCAAGGGTAGAAATCCGTAAGAAATTCAGTCACGCATTCAGTACATGAAATAGAACAAACTTTATCTTTCTGGATGTTGGTGGTTTGTGCAGTTGCTTCATACAAAGTACAAAGCACTTAAACCTTATTAACTGAAAATGTGGTGGGTGAAATCATCATCATATTTGAGGGGTTTTATTGTGACTACCAGACTTGATGTTGTGCATTTTTAATCTCAGGTAGATTACTTGCTAGGGTGTGGGAAATATCATAATTTTCCTTAGGTTCGGCACTCATTCAAGTCACTTCTGCTTGAGCCCAGGAAGACCCATCTATCTTCAGCACAACTTTTTCTTTCTTTTAGGGAGATTAGCACTCCCTTTGTTAAAACGCCTAAGTCTGTCTACTTCAAAGCTGAACAGCTTGGCTATTGGTCTGCGTCAGATTGCAGCATCCTCGCAGGACAGCGTCGGCCGTGTAATTCGACGAACTCGAATAGCAAAAGACCTGGATTTGGAGCAAGTGACAGTGCCAATTGGTGTCCTTCTCGTGATCTTTGAATCTCGTCCTGACTGTCTTCCACAGGTTTGTAAGGAAGGTAGATTACACTGTTGGGTATTTCTGTTGGTGAGCAAGCAAGAGACTACTAAAAGTATTGTTCCAAAGGACTCTTGCTTGGATTCATCAACAGTTGATTTTGTTGGCATCCCTATTTTTTATGCAGAGATGTTCTCAGAACTTGCTTCTGTAATGTTCAGTTAATCATTTGTCTTATGCCAGGAATAAGGCAGGTATGTTAAGAGCAAATGCCTTCCCCTGCAGCACTGTATAGAAGTGCTGTTGTAAGTAAATGCTGTTATAAAATGCATGAAATTATGGGTGCTGAACTAATGTTGCAGAGGCAACCTTGGCCTTACTTTCTAACTCCCAGCTACTTTACTGAGCAACTGAAGTAGATTTTAAAATTAAAACAAAAAAACACCCCCTGATTAGCAACATTTCTTCCCACAATTAACGTTAGGTATCTAGGAAGCTTGATTGAGAAGTTCTCTAACATATGAGCAGGCATTTGAGTAAAAATTGATGGGTACAGCCACTTTAAGAGGATGTGAGGCTCAACCAGTGGACAGCTTTGTACTTCACACCAGATTTTTGTGAGTAGTCCCCATTTCACAGTGAAAAAGGAGTATGCTGTAAGAAAAGTTCCTGTGAAACAAGGAGGCACTAGTCTCCCTTGACTTCCAGCTCTGTTTGTTACAGATAACCAGTATGTTACTTTGTTGAATTTCCATCTGTTTCCTGGACTTCAACCCAGGTCTCTTGCCTTTCATAGCCGATATCTTCCTCTTTCTCTTTGCTGTATCTTAAAGCTTACACCAGACTACGCCTGCTGGCTTTTCTGCTGAAATAAATGGGCAAGGGGATTCGCTCCTTTTTAATGCCTTTATTAAGATAAAGGGTTATTTATTAATTTCTTAACCTTATTAAGGGGTTCCCTCTCGCAGGAGTCCCTGGAAAATCCCACTGATTCGTTGAAAAGCCTGGGGGAGTCTTGTGTATGGGATACTTCTGAAGTTATGGTGACAAGCTGGAACTCAGGTCTGGTTGGTGTGAGGCTCTCCATGGTTCTGCTGACTTAGAGTGGTTATTTTTAGTTTTTGGTTTGTGTTGGCTTGTTGTTTCTAGGGGTTTTAAGTTCGAATTTTGTCCCACAAACACCTGAGGTCTTTTCATCTGCATGTAGGGCGGTACTAGGTTTGTTTCAGTGGTTGCTATGGCCTGAGCCATGGTTGCTATGGCAGGAGTGGCAGCAAGGACAGTTACGAAGGAAGAGGCTTCAGGTAATTAACATTTGACAGACAAAACATTTAGGGAAGGTATTTCAATTACCGTAACAATCAGTCTGAGCTAAACGGCAGAGAAAAGCCCCACCATAGGCAAGGCAAAACTGAACTTAGAAATTGTTATTTTGTTTCTTTACAGGTTTGAGCTAAACGATAGAGAAAAAGCCCTACTATAGACAAGGCAAACAGTATATAACTGAATTCAGAAGATGGCATTTTGTTTCTTACACTGCCCTGCCCTCCCTTCCCCTGCTTTGTTTTAGAGACTTAGGATGGTTTGTCTTGGTAGTTGCTTTGCTTCTTGCCAACCTCCTGTCCTCATACTCACGTAAGGCTTCCTGATTGTCTTAGTTTGAAAGACAGGTATGTGCTAGGGAAGGCCGGAGCTTCCCTTGGAATGGAGAATGTAAACCCCCTCCCTCCGAATGATTATAATTTTGAAATTAAGTGGTTCTCAGGCAAAGATATGAGGGTCGGAATAACAGTTCTTCACTAGTACGTGTAACAAGGCAAAGAAACAACAATATCTATGGCATTAACAACAAAACAGAAACCAAGAACCTCGTGACAGCCTTCTTAGCCAAGACGGGAAGGGATGGAGGAGAGGCTTTGCTTCACAAAACCCTGGGGCAGTCTGATCCAGGTGCCCCTGTAGGCCTCAGGAGCACCAGCTGGAACGGCAGGAATGAGCAGAAATCCCGGGCTGGTGGATGAAAATGTATCAGAAGCTCCGCGGTGGTAGCTGGAACTGCAGGAGGTCCCCAATGGGGCGAGGTGTGTGGGGCTACAGCGTAGCAAAGACCCAGGGCAGTGCTGGAGATGCCGCGGGTGTGGGACAGCAGCGGCCCCGCTCCAGCAGGGTGGGTAAAGGCGAGCTCAGGATTCTCAGGCACACGAGCAGATGGTGGTAGGTTCCTAGGACTGGGCTCCAGTGATCACAGTGAATTCTTCCCGCAGTAAACAGTGGCTTGACCCTTCTCCTTCCGATGCCAAGAGCGAGAGAGAACAGCTGCCCCTAAAACTCTGCGGTATCTTCCCCCTCCGAGAGAAACTCCCAGAGACCAAAAGAGGTGAAGCCAGGTGCTACACTCCTCTCCTTTGGCCACTTCTTTGTTTTTTCTTAAGTACCCATAAGTACCCAGTAGTTAGTTTCCTAGCAACTTATGGGAAAACCCCCAACACTGATGCAACTTCAGAGGACCATCTTTGATAACTCTGTTGGAACTGCATGATTTCTGTCCCATCCTGTACCTGATAGTAGGGGGGTCTCTGATTGAGGAGCAGTTCCCTCCTCTTCGTTTACTACTGCATCTCATGCTTCTTTGGGTTAAGATTTAATAAGCTTCTAGTCAGCATACACAAACCGCATGTTTGCCTCTAATACTTACAGGGCGAAATTGCAAGCATCCTTCGAGACTGTTTTGTATAGGTTCCACCAAATCCAGTTTTTGCTCTGAAGTAAAGTCATGTTCTACTAGTCTTTTAGACTGAACCATTTTGAAACCCCTTACCTTGTGTTCTGCTTTTAATCACACAAGTTTTTGGGTTTTTTGTCTTAATTCTTGGTATTCTTTTCATTTTTTCAAACCAGGTCAAAACCTTTTAATCTTATGCCTGTTTACTTAAATAAGCTTATTTGTTTAGTTTTCCTTTGTGATACTGATCTGGAGGGGCACATACTTAAAAGGTACTTTTAAAATACGGTCAGATGGCTTTTTAATGTCTAGTTCTATAAGTTAAAAAGACACACGATAGTTCTGTAAGGCAGACTTCCCAGATGGTTATTCTTCATTGTGTTTTTCTAAAGTGTTTCTTATTTTTTAATATTCTTTTCAAATGAGGTAGAATATCAAGCATTGTGATTAGTATTACCCATTTGATACTAGAAGGGGAAAGATGTATCTGGCTGGTTATTTTATGAATCAGGATCTAAAGTGTGCCACCAAGCTAACTTCTTGTTAGGCGTGAGCCTGGCTAATTTTGTCATCAGCATCTCAACAACAGACAATAGATACTCTCTCTAATGAGTGTAGGTTTGGTGATGATATATACAGGTGATGATAATGATACGTATAATCTTTCCCAGAAGATAGTAATACAACAAAATAACTTAAAATACTGAGTTTGTTTATTCTAAAGGTTCTGGAGAGGAGGTGATTTTGCTTTCCAAAGGAGTGCATGCTTTCAAACTTTTTTTAAGTAGGTGGAAAAATTGTGAGGCCATTGTCAATGAAGTTGGGATGAGGAATACAAAAAAAGATACCAGGAAAAAAAAAAGTTTTGAAAACGAGCTTTACGGTGTCTGACATACTCCTTGGTAGAAAAGAATGCAAACCTCTTGCATTGCTGGACTTAAATGGGTGCAGCCTGACACCTTAAACAGAAGGGCGGCAATATCTATTGGTTTCTTCTGGTGATAAACATGGGAGCAAAGATGATGCTGGGCCTATTGTCTCAAATTTTTTCTCTCCACAGTTAGAGCAAGTGTTGTCTATTTATGACTGCTGTTTCAGACAGCATGATGAAAGTGTTTTTCCTGTTCATAGGAAGAACTTGTTTGCCACTCTCTGCTGGAATGGTGTTAGGGACAAGAGTTCTTGCTCCTAAAATTATTCTCCTTGGGGTAATTACCCACACAGCTATCCAGTTCATATGAAGCCCTGTGTCCATAGTTTCCTCTGACTTGTTCACTCTAGTTTCCCCATGGCATTAGTGGCACCCTGAGAACTCAAGTTTGTTCCTGAAACTAGCACATTTAATTTCTGGACTTATGTGCTGCTACTTGTAATGGTTTTTCAGAGCCATGAAAAGGAAAACTGTAGATTAATATTGAGTAAGTCAACTGAACAAAAAATCCTGGTTTTATTTTGTGAGTGTTATTCTGACAGAAGAACCAGATTACATTTAAGGTTTTCTTTCCCCCATAATAAACTCCTTTGACAGGTGTCTGCTTTGGCCATAGCCAGTGGAAATGGCTTACTACTTAAAGGAGGGAAAGAGGCAGCGCATAGCAATCAAATCCTTCATCATCTGACACAAGAAGCACTCTCTGTTCATGGAGTCAGAGATGCAGTGCAACTGGTAAGTACCTAGAGTTAAATCAACTATTTCTTTGCTGTGGTATATATAAAAAGTGTGGACACAGTTTGAGAGTTCAAACTGTAAACTCTTTGTATTACAACTACCACAGGTGAATACAAGAGAGGAAGTTGAAGATCTCTGCCGTTTGGATAAGCTGATAGATCTCATCATTCCACGTGGTTCATCACAGCTAGTCAGGAATATCCAGAAAGCTGCTAAGGGAATTCCAGTGATGGGACACAGTGAAGGGATCTGTCATGTGTATGTTGACACGGATGCCAGTGTTGAGAAGGTCACACGAATAAGTAAGCTGTGGGAGGGTGACTTGAATTTCATGGGTGTAATTGAACTTTGGAGTATGCAATGTAGTTATGGTAATTTATAATTTATATAATATCCAAAATCTTTGTTGTAAATGTTATGTAACCAATTATCTACTCTTAAACCTCAGTCAGAGACTCAAAGTGTGAATATCCTGCTGCCTGTAATGCTCTGGAAACTCTCTTAATTCATCGAGACTTGCTGAGAACGCCATTGTTTGATCAGATCATAGACATGTTGAGAGTAGAACAGGTTAGTCACTCATACTTGTGTTTTGTTTTGTGGGTTTTGTCTGTTTTTTTGCTAAAGCTTTAGAAGCATTTAGTCTAGCTGGCGTAGCCATGTTTACGTGGCGTAACATTTCGGTTACCCATATGTGTCTTTGTACGTGTCAATGAACTTTGCTTCTCCACACAGCGTCAAGTGTTTCTGTAGAAATTATCTGAAAGCAGCTTATTCGTGACAGCTACAGGCTGTTACTGGGATACCTTTGCTATATACGTCCTTGTATATAGCAAAAATAATCTTCTGCCATAAAAGCATATACACAGCCCTTTCTCTACCCTTTCAAATTCAGCCAGATGCAAAGCCTCGTCTTCCTGAATCTATTCATTTAGCTTCTTACCCAACTGAATTCCCTTCCTGTTTTAATCCTTTCTGAATTTGCTTCATACATGTGTTTTTTAAAATTTTCCTCTCACATGCCCTTTCTTCCCACCAATTTTCCTTCCTGGTATGTGAAAGGATATCAAAAGGCTAGCATACTAATTAGTTGTGCAGACACAAGCAATGTTTTTTCAGTAGAGGTAGCAGAGATGCATCAAGAAGAAATATTCATGAAGTAGTATGGATTGCACATAAATCAAGGGTTTTCACACAGCACTGTGTATTTGACAAATAGAGTGCACAGGCAGTGATTAATGCAGGATAGAGAGGTCATAGATTTTGATGATGCTAAAAGGATTATAGTAAAAGAAGCTGATAAGTAGTCAAGGAGTAAGTTCTCAATGTTCGGGGTTTTTTAAGGTCTTGTTTAGTTGTTTATTGGGAAGGGTAGAG
Source organism: Trochalopteron elliotii (assembly GCA_024734555.1). Taxonomy (NCBI): domain Eukaryota; kingdom Metazoa; phylum Chordata; class Aves; order Passeriformes; family Leiothrichidae; genus Trochalopteron; species Trochalopteron elliotii. The sequence continues at coordinate 30,520 of JANPWX010000461.1, read as the reverse complement.
TGCAGGGTAGATGTTTTTATTTTGGATGGGAGGAATATGAGTACTAGTGGATTTCCACCTTCTACAGTGGGGAGGATATTGTCTCTGTCCAATCTGACCTGACAACAAGAAACATGCAAATATTGGGCAGGATTATGCAATGAAAGTAATTTATAATTGCACAAGTAAATGGTGGTTTACAGATGTCGTCTTAAAAGCCTTCACATTTAGTAGACTTATGCCTTATTTCCCATTTATGCTTGTCTTGTCAAAATGTCTTGTGTTTCATTTGCATGGAATTTCTGTGCTGTATCTGTTCTAAATTATCTCTCATTGTTTAGGTGTTTTGGCAGAAGTTGATAATGTGTTAAAGTCTTCTTTATAACCAAGGGAAAATATCTGTGTCAGTTTTTTTGGGTTTGTACCCAGTAACTCCTTTGTGTCTGAGAAGTGCTTCAGAGAGGCCTGGTATCAATTTATAAAGTAAAAGGATAAAAGTCATTCAAGATCTTAAGACTTCTGTAGGTGCAAACTTGGAAGCATTGCTTTCATTATTCTCTGCATTGCAGTTGCAGTCTTAAAACAGAGGCTGGCATCAGTATTTTAGCTGTTTTCCTAGCAGTGCTGTATTGGCCTCTTCTGCCTGGTGACTAAGTGGTCCAATTGCTTTAAATAATTTCAAATGAGTCCTGAATTAGGAGCTTGTCATGGTAGGTAGCCAACCCTAGCATGTCAGTTATTGTACCCTGTAGTTAATTCACTTAATGTGCCAAGTTTCCCAAAGTATAGGTGTTTTTTTCTTACACTGCATGCTTGTTGTGGACTAACTCCACTCAGTGGCTAAGCACCATCCAGCTGCCTGCTTACTCTCCCCTGCTCCAAGTGGGACAGGAGGAGAAAATTAGAGCAAAAGCAAGGAACCTTGTCATTTGAAAGATAGCTTGATAAGTGAAGGAAAGAAGAAGAAGAAAGGGGACAAGGAAGAGGAAACAACCCAATAAAAAAGTAAACTCCAAAACAAAATTAAAAACTCACCAGTGCCCCAAAACACCCACAAGATAAAGCTACTTGCTGTCTGCTACAAAAAAATCAATGCCCAGCCAGTCTCTTGAGCAATGCCTACCTTCTTCAAAAACCCCCTCCCCTCCGTTTGTATTGCTGCACATGACATTATATGGCATGGAACACCCCTTTGGTCAGTTCTGGTCAGCTGTTGGCTGTGTCACCGCCCAGCTTCCTGCACCCTCCCAATCTTCTTGCTAGGGGCACAGAGATGGAGCAGGGGGGAAGAGAGAACCGTGATGCTGTGCAAGCTCTGTTCAGCAACAGCCAAAACATTGGTGTGTTTTTAACATTGTTTTTGTCAGAAGTCCAAAACACAGCACCACAGGGTCAGCTATCCATCCCATATTGAGTATAAGAAGCTATACTTTCACCTGAAAGGCTCTGGTATGGTCAGCAGCCACAAACAAAATGTTTCTGGTGTTGCAGGTGAAGATTCATGCCGGACCAAAGTTTGCATCTTACTTAACATTCAGTCCTTCAGAAGTGAAATCTCTGCGCACAGAATATGGGGACCTGGAGTGCTGCATTGAGGTGGTGGACAGCGTTAAAGAGGCTGTCGAACACATCCACAAGTACGGAAGTTCCCATACGGATGTTATTATCACAGAGAATGGTTAGTGACCAGCCTCCTTCTTTAAGCTGCTCTTTTGGTTTGACTGCTAATTCCTGGTGTTGGTGCAACTAACTACGTTGTAGTAGTTTGTCTCTTGGGTCTGTGCCAGTTCAAAACCTTACTTAGAGCTGTGCCAAGTCAAAGGTTGACTCTCCAACCAAACCAAGCCCAGAACTTCTGAGAATCAGCTGCACTTAAGGTCATGTTGACCTGCAGCTGGCCAGTGTGAGTCAAGTAGACTTCTGTTTCTGTACCTCTTGCTGAGCTTAAATGCATGTCACTAAAAGGCATGCATTTGATACCATAACCACTGTCACAGGACCTGGTGAACTAGTGATTTATACTGGAAAGAGAGCTGCTCTTGAATGTCTGTCTTGTTGCTAAGGGCTACTGGCCTCCAAGTTCACACCTTGCATGTGGCATTTCTGCATTGTAGTTCTCAAATATTACCTGCAATAGCACTTGAGTTTAGGATTTCTCAGTATTTGGAACAATTCCATGTTTGAGACTAACAGAGAGCTGACTGTAGCTTAACTGTCTCAGTTTGAATGACAAATGCTGTTTGGGGCAGCTATTCTTTCTCCTCGGTCGTGCAACTAAATCTCTCTGACTAAACTGAAGGGAGTTGAAATTGCTTTTTGCTTTCTTCTAATCTTTGCGAGCTTCTTCTAAGATTTCAGTTGCGTCTGCTTGATAAGCATACTGTGAAGAAGGTTAAAATGAGTGTGGTTTAGCCCAGGCTGTTTAAGTACTGTTTGATAAGGTTGCACATTAAAGTTGTATTGGTACATATGTTACTGTTTTATGCTGTGTTTATGGGAGTACGAGATCATTCGGTAGGTAATGGATTTTATTTTTGTCTCTGCTTCTTTCCCAGAGAAAACAGCAGAGTTCTTCCTCCAGCATGTGGACAGCGCTTGTGTTTTCTGGAATGCCAGTACCCGATTCTCTGATGGCTACAGGTTTGGACTTGGTAAGAGGGAAGATATTGCAGGGTTGTGACTGCAGAATTTTCTGGTGTGTGAAAAGTGTGACAGGATGAACCCTGAAAGATAGAATTAGTCTCTTATCTTACTGTCTAATAAAAGGTTTTCAGGAAAGGTACTGTACAAAAAGTTGAACCCTAGAATTTCATTCACATAAAGATGTTTTGGATCCTTTGAAGCTCTATTCAATTGCAATAATATGCTGCATGCATATAGTGACAGAACAATGCAATACAGGATGTGAAACTGCTGAACAGCTTTCCTTTGGTTTCTCTTTCTAATGATGCTGTAAAGAATGCAATGCTTCAGTCCTGCTGGGCAGACTGAGATCCTGTCCAGTGTGCCAGTTCTGCAGTGTTAAGGAATGAAGGGCAGGAACCAAACTGAGTATCAACTGATTAAATAAACAGGTGCAGCTACAGGTGCAATTGCAGAAGACAAGGGAAACATTCGTTGATGAGGTAGAAAATCAGAAGTCTCCACTACATGCTGTTACTGTGTCAGCTGGAACAGCTGACAAAAAATTGCAGTTAAGGTCTTCCAATATCTCCTCCATGTGATAAAAAAAGACATTAAGATCATAATCTTTACTAGTTTAGCTTTTTTTCTTTTTTTGAGGATTATGCCTTTAGATCAGTTTAAGAGCAATGTAAGAGATACCTCTCTCTCTCTTTTGTATCTTTTTTTCTGAAAGTTACTGTAGCAGCCAGAAATATAAACATTATAATTTATAATGTAATAGTTGATCTCAAGCTTCTCTATCAGGTAAATGGAACTGGTATTTGGAGAGAAGCAGAGAATGGCAGGTCCCTGCAAGGCAGGCAGCTTTTTTACTTAGAGGTGCAAAAACATTTAGTATGAAGTAAACATCATTGGAGGATTAACTACCTTTATCTTGGGTGTTTCCTACAGGTGCTGAAGTGGGAATTAGTACTTCGCGTATTCATGCACGTGGACCAGTGGGAATTGAAGGACTCTTAACTACGAAGTGGTTGCTGAGGGGGGACAATCATGTTGTTTCTGACTTTTCAGAGCATGGAAGCATGAAGTATCTTCATGAAAGCCTCCCTCTTCCTCAGAGAAATGCCAGCTAAAAATGCTGGGGAGAAAACCCAGGGATATAATTATTTCCTGAAGATGTTCAGGCTTCAGGATAATCTCTGGTGAAGGAGTTGGTTTTTCATAGTCTTCAATCTTCAGAAACATTGTCCTTGGTCACTTTGCAGTACAGTGAATATAAAATGATCCCATCAATGAGAATCCCCTTTCCCCCCGCTTTCAGTTTCCTTAGACAGTATCTGCAAACTGACCTCATTTCTCCCAAAGAAAGATTTTTTCAAATCATGCAGGTAACAAAAGCAAGGATTTCAGTATCGACTACATTCCTTTTTTATCCCAGTGCTCCCTTTAGCAAATATGGTGGTGGAGCTTAATTTTTTTTTTCCCTAAGTTTTGTTTTATTCAAGTATCTGTTCTGGAGAGCACACTCAGTAGTTTTGGTTTTGAGGGTTTTTGTCTTCAGTCTTAGGGTCATGGCATCTCTTGGGAGCCAGAATGCTTTATGCTTAATTTCTTTGTATTTGATCAGTCTGGAGATAGGGGACAGATGTTCCAAATGTATAGTAAGCTTTTGACCAAAAAACCTTTTTATATCTAATTCTTTGTATTGTTGACTATTGTAGATAAAAAACATAATTGTCTGCTACATTAATTTTGTTACTTATTTGTATCAAAAGTTTATTTTTCTTTGGTTTTATATAAAACTTACTCCAACAGCAGTTCGATGATGGTTTGTCCAGAATGAAGCTCTCCACCTGCACGAACGTTTCCCGTAGTGCACTGCAGCCCTGCTGCACAGCCGGCAGCCAGAGCTCCCTGCCGGCTGCAGGACGTGCTGCTCTCAGTTCAGTGCCTGCCGGTGTGCCACCACCCCATCAGGGCACCATTTCCTTTCCTGCCCGCTGCTCTCCACTGCTGTCCTGGCATGGGTGGCGAACGTGCTGTGCTTGGGATCCGGTGCTGCTGCACCCTTTTCTTGGTCACAGGGGCATCACGACAAGCATGGGATGCGTCTCCCCTCTGAGCAGATGCTGCGGGCCAGAGGACATGGGTGAGGCGAGTGGGATGCCTCGGTAGGTGTGGATGACTCCTGTTCACTGAAGGTGGCACAGTAGGGGAGCTCAGATCAGCACTGGGGGGTTGCAGTGCAGAGGCTATATAAGGAGGCTTTGCCTGGTTGCGAGGGCCATGGTGTGACCACGGGCAGTGTGTGCGCTCCGCCCCGGGGGCACCGACATCCGGCAGCGGGCATGTCCCAGAGCAGGGTGCTGGTACTGAGGCTCCCCTGCCTGGGCTTGCTGGCGAGTAGCAAGGGAAGATTGCTTCAGAACCCCGTTCCTCTAAAGTGAAGGTGAAGGAAGGATGCTGAGGGGGGAGGAGGCAAAGTTGGGAATTGCAAGGAGGGGTTTAAAGTTAGTGTAGGGTTTAAAGTCACTGTCAGGAGCAGTTCCCTTGGAGCAGGTCAAAGGAGCATGTTGGCTCTCAGCATGATGTAAGGACTGTGCCTAGGAAGGCAGTTCCAGCATATGTTTGTGTTGTGTAAACTCTTTCAGTCTGTCTTCTGCATTGTACACTGTACCTTCCTTGGGTCTTGATGTCTCCATAGCTCTTAGTGATCACTAGGCACCTTGGTAGCCCTTTCACAAGTCACACGTGCATTGCCACATCAGCATAGTGTCTGTCAAGCATTTCTCTTCTTGCAATTCCAGCTTAAGGTGTGGATCTGTCTGGTGTCTTATCATATTGCAGATGTTTCTGAGCAGTCATCTCTCACAGTGGTGAGCCAGGTGGTGCCTTCAGTTCCGCTTCTGTGAGTTCTCTTTTGACAGAGTTGTTTGTGGGGATTGCATCCCCATGTCCATAACAGCCTTTTGTCTTAAAGCTTGGCTTCTTGCTCATCCATCATTCTGCTTCTGATGGCTTTCATCCACATCTCCTCTGATGGTTGCAGCAGTCACCACGTTGCAGGGCTGCTATAGAGCACCTGCACTGTCATGGCACTGTTGGACCTCTCTGCAGGTGGGTGCCACAGTCCCTGTGGAAGCCATTGTCACTCACGCGCTTATCGCATCTCAGAGTCACAGTGCTTGTGATGTTGGGTGTCCGTGTCACACTTGGAGCTGCCCTGCCCAGGGGTGTAGCAATACTAAAGACAAGGTAGCACAACCTAAGGGTGGTGTGGTAGTACATTGATCTCTCTAAATACTTTTGGTAAAGACCATACAGTTCATCTCTTGGCTGTAGTCAGCTGGCACAGTTATCTTCATTGTCTTTTGAGGGTGCCAGGCTCTGGCCTTCAGGGAGCACTAGTTTGTGTGGTAGAGGAGTGGGCTGGGTCTTGAATGTGCCTTGGCTTTTACAGGTGAGGCTCAATATCTGGGTTCTTTTAGCTGTGTTAGTGTAGAGTGAGCTAGAACTGGAAAAGTCAATATTTGATGGACCTTTACTTGTCATGAATTTAAAAACAAAATGTAAATTTGAATGCTCCAAGCATTTCTAATGAATTCTTAAAGCCTACAGGTTTTTGGATATAAACTCTACTCCTTTTAACTGCCCACTTGCCTGATGAATTCTTTGGTCAAAGCCTGAAATTTTATTTTTCAAGGTTTGGAAAAAAGTTACAATAAATAGCCTTACAAAAAAGGCTTTGTGTTGAGTGTGAGAGAATGTGAGCATTGATCACATTTTATTTAAATGTAAAGGTTAACAAAAAATTTTGAAGTTGTTTGTTTGTTTGTTCCTTATGGTTTCCTTTGCAAGCACACTTCTTTTCATCCAGGAAACCACTGTTTAGTAGATAGAAACTTGCTATTTTTCCATGTTCTGTAGACAAAATGGAATTGTCTTCAGTCTCTTACAGACTGAGAAAGCCTGGGAATTAATTTGTGGGTGATATTGCATAGCAGTGTAGAGCACTTCACTCTAGATTGAAATCCTGTTAATATGATTGGAGTTCTCCGATGAAAGTTTGGTCAGTGTAATTTCCTAAGTCAGTTGTGGTTTCTAAAGATCTTGTAAGATCATAGGTTAAAAATGTGTGAGTATATGGAGTGTTTTATAATGCAGGTATATTTAGTGCCAGAGACAAAATTGTGCCTAGTCAAAATGTGAATTGAAACATTTTAGTGGTGTATGTTACATGATGCTAATATACAAAGCAGTGTTAGTATTCTAAAATAATCTTACAAGCGCGTGTTTAAGACAACTACAGAGGTAAACAAGCATTGGGGTTACTTCGGGGATCTTTTTGTATCCAAACTCCTGAGCAGGAAGTTTGCTGAAGTTCTGCTAAACTTCATTGCTGAAGTTCCTGCTAAAACAGTCCGAATGGTGAAGCATTAATGCGGGGCAAATTATGTTTAAATGCAGTACTCCTGCTTTAAAGAGCAGAACAAGCACTTTCCTTGCGTATTTATAATGAAACCCGTTGCAGGGCCAGCAGCTCTGTGTACTGCTGTATCATTCACAGCTGCAGCTCGACAACTTTTACCAGCAGGCCCCACCTCGGAGTGCGGGGGGTCGGCCCCTGGTGGGAGCCCTCACAGCCGGGCCCGCGTGGGCCCGGGCGGTGCTGTTCGCCAGTACTGATAGGGGCGATACTGATGTAGATAG
>JANPWX010000461.1:0-18283 GCA_024734555.1 Trochalopteron elliotii | reverse complement strand
TATCAGTTCAGTCTTTAGTGTTCTTAAAGACAGAACTGCTAATGATTCTTTCATGTATCTGTATATTCGTTTATCCTTGCCCTATCGTTTGTGATGCTGCTTGATCAATCGTTCATTGATCTGTTTTGAATGTAACTGAATATATATGACTGTTTTACAGCTGCATCTTCATCTGCAGGTTCTGCTCATACTGTTCCATCAGTTATTGTAGCTGTAGTAGAAGGAAGAGGACTTGCCAGAGGTGAAGTAGGAATGGCCAGTATAGATTTAAAAAATCCTGAGATAATATTATCACAATTTGCAGATAATACAACTTATGCCAAGGTATTTTATGGGCTAATTATTGTGACTTACTTTCTTGAAAAAAGCTTATGACTAATGGGAAATTAAATTTCTAGTTTGTGAAAGAGTTTTCTCAAAAGTGGAAGTAACAAGTTCTAGAAAATGCAGTGTCGAAAAGACTGCTATTTTCCATACTGTGCCTCAGATATTAAAAAAGAATGTTTTTCAAAAGAAAAATAGTCTTTCTGCAAAATACATTGTCTGTGGGACTGAGTTGCCTCATTTTGAAGAGCAGTGGGCAATATATGACAGTAGAACTTGCAAGTATTCTTCATCAGGCAAAAGAACTCTGAGAACGGAACTGCATAAATGTGTGTGTGTGTGATAGAGTAATTATAGTTCTGGCATTGGTTACATAAATATTCTGTCAGTTTGAAATTAAATTCACTCAATTTGCAGGCAGCACTGCGTATTCTACATTAATTTGATGAGTAATCTCTGGTTTATGCTGCAACAGCATTAGTGGAACATCTTATTTCATGGTTTTTGTTGTAGTTAAGCATGCTAGAAAATAATGTGGCTTGTAGGATCTTTACAATACTCAAAGAAACAAAAGCTCTAGTAGGACAGTAAGCAGCTCTAACTCAGGATATAAACAACCATCAAATCTGTTTACTGAAGCAGATGTTGTAATATGTTCTTGTACAATGTATATTGTACAGCATTGTACATTACAGCTGTAGAGTGTACAATGTTGCATAATGGGTTGGTTTGTTTTATTTTTAAACATTAGTACTTTTAGAGCCTGTTCTTGTCTTAACACACTACATATTGAACATCCTTTATAACTGCCTCTCAGGCCACGGTTAGATTGTTCATTGTTTTCCCACCTTAGCATTATAAAAGCTGGTGGGTTTCTTTGTACACATATGTTCCTAATTTTCCATGTAGATTACTGAGTTCTCTGTTGTGCTCATACCTGACACTGCATTCACCATCCTGTCAAAAAAAGAGAGATTCTCGTGTACAACTGCTTTTCCCCTAATGCAGGAAATGCCCTAACAGCCTGATTTCTTGCCTTAATCTTTCACACCTTTAACAATATGTGAAAAAATTCACGTCACCAGAGGTTTATGTCCACAGAGGAGACAGAGGAGTCCTGTACCTTTTATTTTTGAACAAAGGGAGAGGCCGTGGGGCATTTCCCCGTGGGGTCTCTCAAACTGTTGGAGGACTGCAGCCTCCTTTTTATTCTAATCTTCCCGACTGCAGAACCTTTGCCCATTCCCTATTGGCTGAGGTACTTGGGAGGTACAGACCTCCTGATCTGCCTGCTAAATGTGCCCCTTAATGTGCTCCCCCATGTATAGCATATGATACATAACCATTAAAATTAGCTTTAAGTCCACCCTGGGTGGGGAAGTTAAATATTCATAAACCTATTAAGTCTTTGTTCTTCTCAAAGTTAGGAGTTGAGCGTGACCTAGGCTGAGCAGCAGTCTGTGTCAATTAGTAACATTTTTTGAAATTGATGGTTTGTCCTGTTACTTCCTTATCTGCAAGTCTCTGGCCCTATGTGCAAGCAGATTCACACAATCTGTTTGTAAAGACATATTCATCTTATTCCTTTCAACAATTCTGTCTGATCTGTTGATCGGCTGTTTTCTTACACTCTCAGAATCCATGCTCTCCCTTGTGATTGGTATCTAACCTGCTCTGTTTCCTCTTTCTTGTGCATACTTTTGTTTTTGAATGTTCTGCAGATACATTCAGGAAAGTTTTCTTGTATTCTTTAAATTATCCAAGATTTGCTGAACTGTGATGCTACTGGAAAAAACCTTCCTAGTGCTTAGTAGATATGAAGGGCAGTGACAGCCCTCCCATCCCAAATGCCGTTAGATGACTTAATTTGTGTATTCTTTATGCTCGTTTACCTTTTCGTTGGGACATCATCTGTCCCTTCTTGCACATCTTAACTTCTAAGCAGTTAAAATATAGTCTGTTTTTTCATGTTTCTCCATTGAGAAGTCGTAAATACTGGTATAAATGAACATAAATGCATAATGTTTGTCCTTTCTTATACAGTAGAAGAGCATATAGTCTGCTAATAATCCCTGCAGGGGGTGTGCATAATGTAAAGCTGGTAAAATATGCACATATTCGGCCATGTTAATACTGAGATAAATATTACTGGAGGAAGTTAAAACAAAATAAAAAACTAGTCTCAATCAGAAGATTAGTAGTATTCAGTCGTGTTGGATTTCTTCATCATCCAGAACACCATTAACCTCCTAGCTGCAAGGCCAGAAAGCTGCCATCTGTTAAAATAAGTCCTTCTCTCCCATCATAGCCATGGAATATAGTTTTTAGCGTTTATCTCTTGCTTCAACAGCAAGCATGATTCTGTGTTCAAATAACAGGGGATAAGCTCTAAATTTTGTTTGTTTGTTTTAATTTAGTTTTGTATATATTTAGATACATATGAATTTGACTCATTAGTGCAGCAGTAAGCAGAAAATTTCAAACTTGAACTGATTCTAAAGTACAAGGGTTCTGTATTTTTTATTGCTGTTCATTATCATCTAAAATATTGTAGATTATATAATTTTTAATTTTTTTTTTTTTTTGTTCAGGTTATTACTAAACTCAGCACCACTAGAAATAATAATGTCAAACACTGCTTGTGATGCAGGAAATACAACACAATTGTTCAATCTGATAACGGAACATTTCAAAGTAAGATCTAAAATTTCATTCAGTGTTTTAGAGTTCTTGTTGATCACTTTTATGTGATGGTTGATTTGAGAGTTTTGTGCAACTTTTAAATAAGTGCAGACAGGTTTTGTTTTGTATGATTTTCAGGTCTAATTTTAGAATGATAGTGAATAAACTAAATGGAGCTCCCATGCTGCCACTTCTAATACTGACAGTTACAGAGATAGGTATATTGCTGATGAAAGGTGAAAGTTTTGAATTTGTGGTATTGGGTAATTTGAGTAATATTGAATCTAGGAAAGATACAGAAATTAAAAAATAAGCATTCTCCTTTGTTTCTCCCTTGTTCTCTCAGCCTGATAAATCAATGGGGCTTATGTATCATAGAGTAGGAAAAAGAGTGCTGTCAGGGTAAAAGAGGATGAGATGAACTAGTACAAGTAATTCACGAGTATTAAAGCCTCAGAACCTTTAAAAAAACTATTAATTACTACCTGAATTACTTCATGCCTACAGAACTGATGGTTTCTTCATGAGTGCTCTTCTACTTCCTGACCTCCCTTCTCTTTTTCTCAAATAAATCACTTGTGCATCACACACCTTCAGTTACATTGACCTACTTGTGCTAGTAAGCTAGAATGAATACTTCTATGAAGACAGATTGTAGAATCAGTTGATAGATTTCTTGGAAACATATCACTAGAAAAATACAGAACTCTCTCTGATGTAACTATTTGCTTTCATCCCCATCTTCACAGAATGTGACTTTTACAACTGTCCAGAGAAAATACTTCAGTGAAACAAAAGGTTTGGAGTACATAGAACAATTGTGTGCATCTGAGTTTAGCACCATTTTCGTGGAAGTCCAATCAAAGTATGTTTAAATAAGGAAAAGCATACTGTGTCCAGATGAGTTTTTAACAAAACCATTTTATGTACTCATTACATATGTCAGTCATGTTGCAAAAGTTAGAAAGTCATAACAGAGCTGTATTTTTATTTTGCCCTCCAGGGTTTCTGATATATCTGGAAATGTAAATAGAAAGCCCGTTAAATAGTGGGATGGTTTTTTGAGTTTTCACAGCTCTCCACTTTGTATTTTTCATTCTTTCCTTAAAGATACCTTTCAAGAGCTATCATTTTCTATATAGCAACAATTTTAGGTGTTGATACTTGGTGACCAGGGTCTTCAAGTCACATGTGTCTGTTGAAATAAGCATGTTCACTATATCAGTAATATAGTGTAGGTTGTCAAGTGTACAGAGACTCAAACATTTATGAATATTTGATTTGTATGAATATATGTTCACTAGACATGGGTTCATGCATATTTGAAATATACTGCTTTTTCAGTGCTATCAATCACAATAGTTGCCAAGCCACAGTAGTATGAATGTTATTTCTGTAGTGCACTACTTTTGTGGTATTTCAATAGCAGTATTCAATATTCATAAAAAATTGTTTCTTTCCAAGGTATTACTGTCTTGCAGCTGCTGCAGCTTTGCTAAAATATCTTGAATTTATTCAAAACGCCGTTTATGTTCCTAAATCACTAAAGGTGCATTTCCAGGGGAGTGAGAAAACAGCTATGATAGCTTCATCATCAGCACAAAATCTTGAACTAGTGATTAATTACAGAGATGCTCGGTAAGAATAGTTTTCCCAAGTTATGTTTTTATAAAGATGGATTTTGCTAAGTTTCCTTGACATTTGGGTGAAAGAGCTGGCCATTATATTTGTTTCTATATGAGAGAAATTGCATACCAGTCAGAGCTTCTAAAAAAAATACTTTGACAGAGAAATTACAATTCAGCACAAAATTTCTAGCACAGGAAATGCTAAAGTGAATTGTAGAAAGAGATGATGCATAATCATCTTTACATTGACGCGTATGTTTTATTCAGACTTTAAAATTATATTTATGAAAAATTTCAAAAAGTATGAAATGAAAGAGGCAATATTTCTGCAAGTTTCTTATGTTGGATTTAAACACCTACATTTTACTCATTTTACATAAGGTACATATGAAAGGTTGTTTTGTTTTCTTTTGGACCTAATAATGGGAAGAGAGTAATTTCTATTATGATGGGAATGTGCAATGTGGTATTGATTGCATGGTAGTTTTCCACATTGAGATCAATGCTTGGAGCACTTCCTTCATTGGGAGTTACTTGCGTCGTAGGCAGAAGAAGCTTCAAGGCTTACCTTCTCCAGACTGTTACACTTCTGGTTTTAGCAAGAGAAGTACTTGGAACTTGCGTTTTGCTGCCTGTCAGGTTCTGAGATCCACCTCTGTTTAGACGTCCACTTAATGACCCTGATGTAAAAATATTTTTCCCCTTGAGGACATACAATAGAACCACAGAATGCCTGGCATAGGAGAGTACTTTTGGAGCAATATTTTTCTGAAAAAATACTTCTCTGTTCCTAATTTCACAACAGATGGTTTTGAGAGGAAGGAGGAACTGAGCAACAGTAAACTGCTCTGAGTTTCTCTGGGTTGTTTTTTTAGCATCATTGATGCAGAATTTTTGCTGATCCATTGGCAATTTTGAATCACCCAAACATAGCTATTTTTATTACACACATCTTAGCCCTAAAGCCTGGCTAGATATCTTTGTATTATGTATCAGCAGGTAGAAGTTAATAGTACAGGCTAACCAGAAATACCGAAGTCAAATTGTGTGCCAGTCTTAATTCTGGAGGCACTTGTCTTTCTTCATTTAACTGTGCAGGGAAGTAAGTCCTCACTTACCTAAAGATAGGCACTGTGGATCCTCTCCCAAATGTAGAGCTCCACTTCAGCGTTGTCATGGATTGCATCGTACAGTGAAGGCACCCTTACGACAACGGAGTTTGAATTTCCCCTTTTTTTTTTTTTAATTCTTTTGACTATTGCTTTGCTTTTTTATACCATGGTATTTCAGGGTGTTTCTTCTCACTCTATCTATCTGTTTACCTACCCATGTAACTACATATCTATCTTCATGATGTTTGTTTTGTGTACTTGTATCTTCCTATTCAAGTTCTGGTTTAAATCAGTATGTTGTTACAGCCCCGGTATTTCACAGGTCTTCTTCCAGCCAATAGCATAGAAGATTTCAGGTTTTTAAAACTGTTTAACTGTGTAGCAGGTGTAAATATTATAGATGGCTTATTCTACGTAGATGCAATCACCCTTAAGTTTGAGACCCTGGGATATGTAAAAGCCATAAAGATGAAACTAATACTTACAAATGATAAACATGTTATTTAGCTCCTGTATTGACTGAAATATGTTCTTTAAAAGAATACAACCAAAAATTACTTCTCTTTTTGACTTCTAAGTATTTTAAATTATTATAAAAATATATAGAGATGTATTTCAAGTAAATTGTTCTAATTAGTATTTGATCTCTGATTATAACTTGATAGTTGTAATAGTTTAGCCTCCTTATGTAGAGTTATTTGTTCATTTTTAATTCACTTAATTGAGAGAGAAAACGTGAACTTCACCACTGCAGTAGCAATGGAATACTACTATGAATACAATACTAGGTACAAATGTATTTCTAAACTTACATAATTGAGGGCTAGTATTATATTAAATTACATTGAATTACCTAGCTTCCTAAATGGCTGTAGTTCATATAATATACATGGCAAACAGGGAGATGATAAGCATGCCAAAGCATGCCTCAGATTTGTAGGATATTCTTGCATGTAAATGTCTCCAGACACTTGCCATCTCTCTTTTTGGTGCATGTATTCTTCATATGTATTTTATTTTCAAAGGAATCATCACACACTTCTTGGTGTTCTAAATTATACTAAAACTCCTGATGGAAGTTGAAGACTTAGATCCAATATCCTGGAACCTCTAGTTGATGCTGAAACAATTAACACAAGACTGGACTGTGTTCAGGAGTTACTACAGGATGAGGAGCTCTTTTTTGGTCTTCAAGCAGGTAGTAGTTTATTTTGGAACACCTAATACTCTGTGTTCTTTTTAAACATTTTTTTCTAATATAGGAAAGTATGTAGTGTGGCTCAGTATGTTTGAAAAGTATTTTTTAATGGTTTGTTAGGTAACATGCTGAACATTTAATTTTTTAAAGTAATCTATATTATCATAGTGGTAGTTTTCTCAAGTATTTTGCTTAAAAAAGTTGAATTTCTCTGCTAAAGTGTATAGAAGTCTGTGAGCCAACAGCTTTATGAAAGAGTTGGAATTTGTCTCTTTACCTCTGTGGCTGGGTATGCATTATGTTTGATGTATACAAGTATATATAATGTATACATGAAAAAGCAAATACACGGCTTAAGTAATACGTGCGTATAAATATTTTTTTCCTATTGCTTCCTAAAATATATGGTCCAGAGAAAGGTAAAAATCAATACTAGAATTAGTCCACCTGAAACTGGATCATATAATCTTTATCTGTGTCACAAGAGAAATACAATTCAATCTGAGAAAAAAAAAAAAGTATTTCCGAATTGACAGATGTCTTACCTGTACAGTAATCACTGCATGCTTAGGTATAGTAAATTGTAAGTGTAGTTACGACAAAATACTTCAGATACTAGCTATTTTTAAGCTAGTTTTTACCCTGTAAGTAATTTGTGACAATAGAATGTAAGGAAAAGATTAGCATTAGCATAGCTAAGTAATTCTGTGCTTTCAAAGAAAATACATCTTCTTACAATTTCACTTTAATTTCTGATGTGTATACCTTTTGTTTTACAGTTATCTCAAAATTCCTGGATACAGAACAACTGCTTTCAGTTTTGGTACAGATTCCAAAGCAGGATACAGTATGTTTCAAAATACACCTTGGAAAATCAATTATCTGTCTATAACATGCAATATATAAATGGGATGTCTATAATTCATCTTAATTTATGCAAATGTGCTTCCTGCTCTTTCATCACTCCCCACCTTTATTCTTCATAAGTGTGCATTTTATTCAACAGTACTCAGATGAGAGGAATTTTCTTCACATAAACGAAAAAAGTGTTTAGTGACTTACAGTCCTAGTGACTGTTATGTCTAAAAGCAAGATTATTTTTTCATCAGATCATACCTCATATATCAGTCTGTATGTTAACACACGTAATAAAAATACCAAAATTGAATAAATACATGTAGTTCACCAGTGAATCTTGGTTGAGACCAGACCCAACAGTTAACTACAGTGAGCTTGACGTTACTGAACCTTAACTTTGTTTGCACTAAGCATATTGAAACCATGGTGTTAAAAGTTAAATTTTTCTACTGTACTTGAGTTGGATATTTCTGCCAAAGCCAACGAGCTGCGCCGAACTGTACGACCTCGGCTGAACCAAGGCTATGCTGCTGGTGTATTCAAGACATCTTTCCTCTTTGTTTGACAGACGCAAGAAAAAAAAAAAAAAAACCACCAAAAAAACAACCAAACCAAAAAACCCCCAAACTTACCAAAACAGGATGTTTTCTTTCCAGTCTGTCAAATAGGTAAATACCACTGGCTAGCCATCCATATTTTAATATCAGCTGTAGAACTTATATCCCAGAGGCCGGTGGACTGTCTGATGAGAGCTCTGGCCGGCTCTGTGAAAAACTTCAGTATGTGTTGGCATCAAATCCACAAAGAGATTCAGGGAATTACCGCAGCTCTCTTTAAACCCAAAACTAGAGCTGGCCCAGGTGCACTTTTATCAGAAATTAGTTTTGGCTGGGCTACTGAGAAATATCTGTGGGGAGGGGTAGCTGATTTTATTCTCCTTTTGCCCAGGGACATTTAAAAAAGGTGAGGTGTTTGTTTTGAAGTTTTGGAGTGTTCCACGCCATTGGGACAGAAATTAAGAGTTTGGATTTACAGAATTTCCTATCAGAGCTACTTAGGCTTCATCTTTTAAAAACAGTTTTAATACATTTCATGGAGTTCACTGAAGCTAAATAAATTGGCCCCAGGGCTCAGGTGGAGCTTGAACCAAAATTTCCTGGATTTAAATTCTGCAATTAGTATTTTTTTTTAACTGGAATAACATATTTTCATATTCTACCAATCTATAAAAAGCTTTCCTGTTGCTAAATTTTACCATCATCTTTTGTGCATGTGTGCGTACATGTTTTCAAATAGCCTATTAGTTCATGGGCCAGTTAAGATTTTTCATTATTTTCATACAAAGTGGAGAGAGATGCACAATGTTACAAATAGAAAGCAACACCATGGCTTTTTATCTGGGTCTAGATTAATTTTCATGAGACAAATTCAGTCTCACAATGTTTCATGGACCAGCCACATAACAGAGGAAAAGAAGTGCAGAGATTCAGGTCTGTGTTTCACATTAAAAAAATAAAAAACCCCTAGCAGGCAAAACTGAATTAGGGAACTGCAATCCCATCCCAGGGTTATGGCAACTGTACAATTCCCTTGGGCTGCCCCAGCAATGGCCCTGAGCACATGAAGCCAAGAATCCCAGCAGCGGCTTCTCGGGGTATAAGAATGTAAATATGCAAAGACAGGAAAACCTGCAAAGTATATTCATAGCTTGACTGCTGCTTTTACTCCAAACAAGAAAAAAAAATGTAACCGGCTGTGGAATTGTTTCCCTTGGTGTTTTCATTAGAACTTGTAACCCACTGTTCTCCCATTGGCATTTGGAGAAGGAAGAATAATAGTGCCAAGAGGCTGCAATCTCTGTCCCTCCTAGGCTGCTGACATGGAAGAATGTCTATTTTCATCTCCTCAGAATATATAAAAATGCCTGAAAGGTGGCAGACTTCCCTGCTTCTTTAGGAGGAGAGAACAAGTGGGACAAAAAAAATCAATCAGTTTACCTTGGTTTTTAATGGAAATAAAGCTGATGAGATCACTCACAAGCACATATGGGGTAATTTCCTCTGCAAAACTGTCAACAAATTTAAATTAAATTTAACAGAGGATGTCTCAGAAGCACAGTTTCCACAAATTTCAAGAAAAGAGGCAGCTGAAGAAACAGAAAGACCCTATCAATTGCCAGAGAGGGAAGTTCTATAACACCAATGCCACCTCTGTTATGCACCAGGTGATCCAAATGGTAGAAAAATGTTATTAAGGAGAAAACAGGGGAAAGGTTTATTCCTGATTTTTGGGTTTTGCTACACGAGCCACATGCCAGAGATTTATATCTAGCTTAGCTAAGCAGTTTGGGGTCTCCCTGGTGGAATTTGGGGATAATAATCTGCCCTAACTTTAAAATTAAGAGAATCAAAGGAGCTGCTCATAACTTGCTGGTCCTAGCAGCACCAAATGTTGCTCTACAGCATTAGAGAGCTAGATTTTCTGTACGGAAGGATGTGCATATTCACACCACTTTCTTTAAGGTGTGGTGCTCTAAGTTTGGAGGCAATAAACCCTTGGCTGATCCTAGTGCACAGAAAAGCTTTTATAGAGGTGGTGCAAGAGTAAGTTTCTGCTCCTTTTTCCTACTGCTGTCCAAGCAAGTGAAGGGAAGATATTCTGAAGGGCCATCACATTTTCCTGGAAGATGTAATAATTTCACTGTAATCACCTTGGGAAAAACAATTTTAGTCTCTGAAACCACACCTGAACAGCTGCAGCCATCTTCAGTAAACTAAACAGCAATGAGTGAAGCCCATAACTTTGTTAATTAACTGAAGATATAACCACAGGCAGAGGCTTGACAGAAATCAAAGGGAAGCACTGCCTTCAGCATAAGTGACTCCAACACACCCTACCTACTCTCACTCGGTCTTTGTCAGTCCATCCTCCAGCCTCGGTTGATCCATCGTGACTTAGCTTGTCATTTTATCTTAGCAAAACCTAACCAGTGCAGTTACATTAGAAAAACCAAAATTATTTGCCGCAAATAGTTATAAAGAGACATTGGTGTTTCACTGTGCAAAGCCAGGTGTAAAATAGAATTAACTATTGCAAGGTGAGTTTGGTGAATGCTACTTCATATCCTTTGAAAATAAACTGCAAAGCCCAGCAGAATCAGTTTCCACAGCAGCAAAGCATTTTCACGATAATGGATATTATTATTTTATTAGTTCAGCAGCACTAAATCAAAGGAGGAAAGGTAAAACAATATGATTGCAGCTTATTGTTCCTGGCTAGTGGAAACATACATTTCCTTTACTAAAAGTCTGAATGTTTACCAGTTGCAATGTCAGCCTTGTCCCAAGATGAAAACACAGTATTTTTATGAAAACCTCTGCTCTTTCAGTGAACTTTGGTGACAGGAGCACACAGGCAACTAGCACCCCACACTACAGATTCACAAGTCATCAAATTTCCCCTTAGCAAATGACTCAAAAAAAAAAAATTGTCCTTGTAAACAAGAATTAGCGTCAGCAGTCTTACAGCTTCAAATACTGTAAGATGAAGCCCAGAATGTGTGTTAGTAATCTGCCAGCCTGA
Source organism: Trochalopteron elliotii (assembly GCA_024734555.1). Taxonomy (NCBI): domain Eukaryota; kingdom Metazoa; phylum Chordata; class Aves; order Passeriformes; family Leiothrichidae; genus Trochalopteron; species Trochalopteron elliotii. Next base: position 6,899 of record JANPWX010000461.1, on the reverse strand, counting down.
AGGCAGACACCAATTCACACAAACCATGCACTGGCATGGACTCTATTGCAATGAAACAAAACCACGTCAGCGAGACAAGCTATGCAACATCTTCCCTGTGCTAGATTAGCACCTACTACTCCACAATACTTACATTTATTAACCTTCAACTTGCTTCCATCTACTGGAATTGGATCTATGTAATCCCAGTAACATTCATAAGACCAGAAATATTCAGAGGAGTTTGTTCTGTTAGCCATGTCAGTGGTGCCTTTTAAGCCAGCTTGGAACTCCAACCCACTACTTTGCTTCACTGTACTTCAGTGCCCTCAGAAAGAGAATCACACAACTGATGCCTATGCCAGTCGCTCCCGGGGTCCCACAGCTCAAGGACTGCCTTGGCACTGAAAACATCTAGTGGCAATGAGTATTAATGTATGGCAGAGATGTAAGAGCAGCCCTGAAAATGCAATCCTCGCTTCTTGCTGGACACTTATGTTATTTCTCAGCACGTTTTAAACTGAGATGGGTGTCCCATAACCTAGGGACAGGGTGGACAAGTGGCAGCTGGGTCACAAACCCTTCTCTTAGAGCAGCACACCGTTCCTGGGAGCTCCTGAGAACAGCTGGGCTGAAAAACATTCCTGAATGTATGTGGATGGAAAGGGCTGGGATCTGGAGGGGCCACACCAGGAGTGACTGAGGGCACTTGACCTGCTCAGCCTGGAGGAGTCTCAAGGCAGAGCTCACCGGGGGCTGCAGCTCTCCCGAGAGGCAACTCCGGTCCCTGCTCCCTGCGACAGGGACAGGACCCGGACTGGAGCTGTGTCTGGAGGGGTTCATGTGGGATATCAGGGAAAGGTTCTTCCCCCAGAGTGCGCTGGGCACTGCCCAGGCTCCCCACGGAATGGGCAGGGGCCCAAGGCTGCTCGAGCTCCAGGAGCGTGTGGACACTGCTCCCAGGGGTGCACGGGGTGGGATTGTTGGGGTGTCTGTGCAGGGCCAGGAGCTGGAATGGATGATCCTTGTGGATCCCTTCCAGCTCAGGAGGTTCTCTGAATTAGGTGTGACTTGATAAAACGCTTCATATAAAAACCATGTTTTAGAAGAACCAGACCCTTTGCTTTGGTTCCACGACCTAACGAGCACCAAACACGCCACGGGCGGTGCAGGCCCGACCCCGAGGGCGGCCCTCGGCGGGCCGGGCGCCCGGGGCCGGCCCCCGAGAGCAGTTCCGACGCGATTCCGGGGCGGTGTCTGGCGTCACTGCCGCTTCCTCGGCGGGCGATTCGAAGGCGATGTCGGGGGCCGCTGCCGGGCCCCCGGCGGGCAGGCGCGATTCGCTGGCGCTGTGCCCAGAGCTGGAGCACTCGCTGTCGCTGCTGGAGCCGGGCGGCGGCCGGGCCGAGCAGCAGCAGCAGCGAGAGCAGCCGGCGGACGCGGCCCCCATGCCCATGGTGTTCATGTGCGCCGGCTGCAGGCGGCCCGTGGGCGACACTTCGAGCTGGGTGTTCAATGACGAGGAGAGCGGCTGCATCCTGCTGCGCAGTGAGTGCCGGCCCTGCAACCCCCCGCGGTCCCTCCCGCCATCCCTCCTTCTCTCCTGCCATCCCTCCTGCCCTCCCTCCCTCCCTCCCTCCCGCTGCAGGTGCGGCCGACAGCGTCGCCGTGGACCCGGAGCGGAAGGTCTCCAAGCTCCCCGGAGAGTGCGGATGGTGAGGGCCGGTCCTGGCTGGACACAGTCCCGGGGGAGTCAGGACTTCCCAGGGAGGGCGCCGAGGAGAAGCCCGGTAAAGGGCCCGGAGTGCTCGTGTGCCCCCGTGAGCCCCTGGAACATTTATTTGGGGTGGTTTATACAAGTTGCTTATGGCCTAAGGGAGAGGGATTTCTCACAAGGACACGTAGTGATGAACAAGGGGAACGGCCTTAGGATGAAGGGAGGCAGGTTTATATTAAGTATCAGAAAGAAATTGTTCCCTGTGAGGGTGGTGGGGCCCTGGCACAGGTTACCCAGAGAAGCTGTGGCTGCCCCTGGATCCCTGGCAGTGTCCAAGGCCAGGTGGGATATTGGGGCTTGGAGCACCCTGGAGTAGTGGAAGGTGTCCCTGCCCAGGGCGGGGGAGGGGAATGGGTTGAGCTTTAAGATCCCCTCCACAATTTAGTAACTCTGATGGTCTTGCTGAGGTCAGTCAGCCTGAGGAGCTGTTGAAGGCATGGGGAGAGGTGCTTCCTTTTATTTTCTTCTGAATAAATGTTATTCCTCACTTACAGCATGGTAGAAACCCTATTCTGCTCTGGCTGCTCAAGGACACTTGGCAGCATCTACAGGTGCACCTCAAGGCATCTTGACTACAAGAGAGATTTGTTCTGTTTCAGTATTGACTCTGTTGAAAGGTAAATGCAGACTGTTGATGGGTCAGCCTGCCAGCTCCACTTGACTCAGCAGGCATTGCACGGAGGGTGCTCCTGTCATATCTTTGACAAGTCTGGAGGTGTCTTTTTCTGCTGCTCTGTCCCAGAGTGGTTTTCTGTATTGCTGCAGTTGGCATCGTAGTGCTCAGTCGTGAGGAACATCATCTGTGTAAGGCAAATACTAGAAAACAAAACAAAACAACCATGTCTGTCTTTTGTATGAGAAATTGCATTCCAGACAAGAAAATATCACTGGGCCCAGGGCACAGGAAGGTTCCTTCCCATTTGATCAGAAGAGTACACAAAGCAAGCTCCGAACGGGCCTGGCTGGAGCCTGTTAGGGGTCAGCATTAGCAGTGGGAAGGGTGGCCAGAGGGGCTCAGGCAGGACTTGGGGTGGGTCTGACCTGTACTGGCCACATCTGCTGTGTCCTTGCTAAGGTGGGCAAAGGCAAATATGACAACTGAGTATGTGCTTGGGACTCTCAGCTGCCTGTAAATCTGTCTAGAAAATGGAAGAAGTGTGCTTGGGTTTAGTTTGGTGTATAGCACTTAAAAGTGGTCTTCAAATATTCTTCAATAACTGTATCCTGAATTAAGGCTCCACGCCAGAGTTCTTTTGTGCGAGCATTTTTCTAATAGAGGGTGGTTGTTAATCTGGACTGGTTTTAATGTCTCTGTTTTTTTCTGAAGTTGCCATTTATTTTGCTGTATTGCTGTGGATGTTCACCGTCATACTCTGGACAGCAGTTTGGGGATTTTTTTCTTCATTCCACAGCTATAATACTTTTTTTTTTTTCCCATGGCAGTAAAATTCTCTAAAGCACTAAGCTGGCTGCAGAATGGTGTTTTCTCGGAGAGAGTACTGCTGCTTCTCCCAGCCAGTGCTGCACCGTTCTTGGTGTCTTGGTGCAATTTTTCACTGTATCCTGTAGCCCCAGAATCCGTGACTGTCTCTCAGGGTTCTGAAGGAGGGCTGTATTTGGATTTTTGGCTTCAGAGTGGGAAGTGCATGATCTAAACTGTGGCATCTCAGCTATATTCTAGGAACCCCGGAAAAGCAAGCTCTTATTCATGAGGAAGCGCTTACTCTTGAAAGTCGAGCTGTCTTGCAAGAGGTGCTGCAAAGGGTGAGATTTAACCTTATATCATTCTTTGTTGAAATCACTGGTGTGAAACCTTAATAGGCTTCAACAGTTTCTGCTGAACAGCTGGTTTCACCCAGAGCAATTCAATGCATTGTAACATGTACTGGTCTGCTTCATGTATTTGGTATCTTGTGTTATACAAGATCTTCAGCAACTTTTCCTTCATTTTTCATGGTAATTAGCATTTTTTGTTTATCAAGCACAGTATTAAGTTCCTATTTATGTCTCAGTAATCTGATATGTTGTTTCTAGTTGGTTCTGATTCACTTGCCCTGATCTTGGCTTAACTTTGAATCACGTGTCTTCTGCCTTTTGTGCAAATGGACTTAATGCTTTTCCTGTAACTTTGTGTTGAAATATTAATCATAAACTAATAATGATAAATCAAGTTGATGTTTTGCTGTACTAAAATCTTGTGACTGCAAGTAGGAAGAGTTGGGAGCAAACAGTGTAAGGATGGTGACTGTGGAAGCTGAAGGTTGTCCAGCAAAAGCTGAGTGCGTGGCTCTGACACTTAGCAAGGCTGGAAAGCGTTCCTGTGTGGACAGTGAATGTTAGAGTCAAATGAAAAGAATTGTTGATGTGAGATCAGATTTGAGCCCTTTGTGATGTCCACACATGCTCTTTGTGTTGTCAAATTCTGTGTGTAACCAAGTATATTTCCCTGGTTATTTTGCAGGTAGATATGATACTCCAAGCTCTGGAGACAAGACTGACTGCTCTTGAGTCACGGGTGGCTGCTCTGCACGGGCAGATCTGAGAGGAAACACCCATTGCAGGAGAACGGCGAACGTGAAACTTGGCTCCGTAATCCTCTGGGATCCATGGGAAGGTGGCAAAGGCCGTGAAAGAGCTGAAGGCCGTGGGTGGCCCGTGCCACGGGGGAGCTGTGCTGACCGAGGCCGTGTTCCAGCCAAGGAGCTCCTCTTGTGTTCCTCTAAGAGGATACCCCAGGGTTTTTTTTTCTTAATAAAGACCTCTGAGCAGTCAATCTGTAGACCTCTGGTTTAATGTAAATATTTATTTAAATGTTTGTCTCTGAAAGCAAGCATTTATCTCCTGACTTCCCTGATATTAAGTATCTATTGAAGTGGGTGTGCATTTTCCTAAGCTAATGAGAAACCTCCCTGTGATTCTGTAGTTTCCAAAGGAACAGCATTAAGTCACTTTTCTTTTTCTTGTCTCCATAGCTTTAACTTGACTCGTGCTCAAAGACAGGAATGACTCAATAACTATATGTGGTGACTTGTTAGTTTGGTTGGGGAGTTTTTGCAAGTTCAGGACTAAAATAAGATATAAGAAAAGGCTTTTTTTGCAGCATTAGATAAATGCTTTTGCATGAGATGTTGAAGGTCAGTTGTCTTACAATTTCAAAGGGAGGCAAAGCAAACCAGGCTGGTGGCCACACTCCTTTAAGCAAGGCTTGGTATGTATTTGAGCAATTAATTCAGCAGGTTTTTTGGTGTTAATGCTGCTGTTTTGGTTGTGTTTGGTTTTCTGTGTATTCGACTAATTGTCAGTGTTTTCTCACACAGTATGAGTGTTCCATCTAGTGTTTTTCAATAAAAGCAAGCAGTTATGGTATAAAGCAAGAATAATCTCAAAAAGTTGTTTGGGTTTTGTTTGGTTGTTTGTTTTTTGTTACCCAACACTACTTAGGTTTACTACTATGAGTCTTAAAGTTTTCTCCAACAACTTTGCATGAATTTCCCCAATTCCCAGTGAATTTCCCAGATTCTGCCTCACTGGTAGGCACTGTATCTCTTAGAAAAGTTTCTCCCTTCCATCTTCACTGCCCTGTTTTGAAGTCGTGCTCCAATTTAGCCTGTAGTGATGGGTCTTAGATCCTTTTCTGGTCAGGTAACTAAAGCATTTTGTTATTGACATAGCTGTAAGCCAGAGGACTTTCCATTACTCCAGTGTAATTTGTGAGGCAGTTTCTGCTCTAACAAGTTTTTGAATGCTGCTCAATAGCAATAGACCTCATTTTGGATGTTTGAAGGTGAGAGAAGAGATGGTCGCATCCCAGGAGCCTGATTTTACAATGTTTTATGGAATTGGCCGAGCAGCTTTTACTTCTGGGGTTTCCATAGTCTGCCCTTGGCAGGTCCAGCCTGTTCTTCCACTTGGAGCCCTCAGTCCACAGGGAAATAGACCTTTGGGGAAGTTCTTCCAGCTCTACTTAGTGCTTTATGAATGATGATGATTTTTGGAAGTAGGCTGTCCATTCTGTCTTCTCTCTCCTTGCAGACTGTACCTGCTGAAAGGCTGAGGTGAGACCAGGATCTGCAAAATCTCTGACTCTCCGCGTCTTCCTAAGGCTGAAGCCATGTTTGCTGTCAATGACAACATAGTGGAAAATGCTAAAGACTGAAAACTTTGGGTTTTTTCCCCTGAATCCCAAGACTCTGGGATTGTGCAGCTGCGCCCTATATATCTCTTAAAAGAGTTTCTGAGTTTAGAAAAGTTTTTACATTCTGCAATATTTATCTATAACGCAATTTAAAAGAATCATACTGTATCAATGTGGTGTTAATTACCCTGTTTGAGTTGGTTAATTAAAGCAAATCATTGGTAAGGGCTTTGAGCATCCCTTGGATGGCCCTTGGAGCAGGCAGCTCTTGTTTAATTTCTCTTCATTCCTTTAATGTCTTTCAATTATTTCATAAGCAATTACTGCAATTAGGATATACAATAAGGACAATAGCATTTCTGCCTTGTTGGATTGGGAAATCCAAGCCCAGTTCCTTGGAGAGATTGAGGGGATGGGGAGCTGAGCCTCAGGCTGGGTTTTGGCAGTGGGAATTTGTTGACGAAGAAAAGAGATCCCCCAAAAAGTGATTAAGGCCAGTTCTGCTGGCTTTGTGTGTTTGTACTCGCAAAAAACCATTCTGGTTAAACGAGACTTGAAGATGCAGTGGGATGTGCAAGAGGGGCCTGTGCTGGGACCCCCAAACCCTGGTCAAGGATGCTGGCAAGTGTCAGCTCCAGAGGAGGAACACTACATCGGGGCTGTGCTGGGACCCCTCAAATTCCAGTCAGAGATGCTGGGTACTTGTGGACCTTTGGGACACTACTGAGAGGCTCGGCTGTCTGATGCCCCTCAGCCCGGCCCCGCTCCCCCGTTCGCCTGAGGCGCCGCTCCCGCGCCGCGGCTTTGGGAGCCGGCGGAGCCGTGCCCCCGATGCCGCAGGCTCACCAGGTGCTGCTGGGGCCCGGGAAGGGAGGCGGGAGCTCCCCGTTGAGGTCCCGGCCGGGAGTTCTCCCAGGGAAACGAGGAGACAGCGGGCAGCGGGCGGATGCGCGGGAGCGGGGCGTAAGGGGACAGCGGGAGGTCGCGGAGCGAAGAGGGGCGGGAAGG
>JANPWX010000460.1:157189-171059 GCA_024734555.1 Trochalopteron elliotii | reverse complement strand
GAACAACCAAAAAAAAAATAAATAAATAAAAAGCCTCCAAGTTGGTGGCTGTTTTTTACAATGACCAGTGATTAAATTAGCTTAGTTAAAGGATCTAACACCATGCCTTGAATTTATTCCAGTGTCACAGTTATTGGCAGGGATAAAGTTTCACATGAGCCAATTAACTAAATGCACTATTACTGTATCTCAGCTGCTTAAGCTCATCAGTTAATTAAGAGCTCAGTGTAAGCTGAAAATAGGAATCTTACCTGACACACATCCCAAACATACATTACCCTAATGATTTAATTTTACACTTCCACACTATGTTCCTCAGGTGCCTGAGGAAAACTGAAAGGCCATTGCTTGGTTTAAGGAAAAGTGAAAGCGAAAGTCACACAAACATTTACAGATTTCATCTCAGAAACTGGATTTCCCAGAATGATATCTGCTGCTTTATTCAGCCCTGTTTTACAGGGGAGTTTTTCGTAGTCAAGTTAATAGTTCACATTCAATTTTGAATTAAAACGAATAAAGAAAACAAGGAAAACTTAAGAAAAGTGAAAGCAAAAATCAAACATTTACAGATTTCAGAATTCTCAGAATCACACTTGCTGCTTTATTCAGCCCTGTTTTACAGGGCATTTTATCATAGTAAAGTTAATAGTTCACATTCAATTTTGAATTAAAATAAATAAAGAAAATAAAGAAAAATAAAGAAAACTTAAGAAAAGTAAAAGCAAAAATCAAACATTTACAGATTTCAGATCTCTCACAATGATACCTGCTGCTTTATTCAGCCCTGTTTTACAGGGGAGTTTCTCATAATAAAGTTAATAGTTCACACTCAATTTTGAATTAAAACTAATAAAGAAAATAAAGAAAAATTAAGAAAAGTGAAAGCAAAAGTCACACAAACATTTAGAGATTTCATCTCAGAAATTGGATTTCTCACAGTGATACCTGCTGCTTTATTCAGCCCTGTTTTACAGGGCAGTTTTTCATAGTAAAGTTAATAGTTCACATTCAATTTTGAATTAAAACAAACAAAGAAAAATTAAGAAAAGTGAAAGCAAAAGTCACACAAATATTTAGAGATTTCATCTCAGAAATTGGGTTTCTCACAATGATACCTGCTGCTTTATTCAGCCCTGTTCTACAGGGGAGTTTTTTTACAGTAAAGTTAATATTTCACATCCAATTTTGAAACCCAACTCCTCTCTGTTCTCCTGGACAAGGATCCCCCAGGAAACTCCAGCACCCGTGCTGGATAAAGCTCAACAGCTGGAATTTAGGGTAGAACACACGACCAACCTCCTGGCCATAAGGAATTCCTGCCCTTCAAGTACACATTTTGTTAAGAAATCCACATTTATCCCTGAGTTAGAGAGAAGTAATAACAGATAAGGACACCAGTGGATTGCTCAGATAATTATAAAAGCAATCTAAGCTAAAATTAAAAACGTGCAAGCCTTTGTTGCAACTTGTATAAATACCTGGATGTCTTGTACATCCAGGGGGAAAAAAAAACCCCAAACCGACCCAGTCCTGAAAAAAAAACCTCCATCCTTTCAAGGCCTTTTTATCTCCCTGTGGATGTACTTGGGGGGAAAAATAGCCTCAAGGATTATTGATGCAATCAGAGAATGGTTTGGGTTGGAAGGGACCTTGAGGGACATCCAGTGCCACCCCCTGCCACGAGCAAGGACATTGCCACTGTCCCAGATGGCTCCAAGCCCTGTCCAACCTGGCCTTGGGCATTTTCAGGGATCCAGGGGCAGCCACAGCTTCCCTGTGCCAGCAAATCCGACCCCAAACATTTAAAATCTCCCCCAAATTAAGAATTTAATCGAGGCCTCCTCCTCAGAACCTCTGCTGCTGCCCATGAGGGACCTTGGAGGAAACACAGGAAAATGCCCCTCTTCATTTAAATTGCTGAAACAGAGCCAGATTAAAGCAGGCAGAGCCTTTCCACCTTTAGCAAATTAATCTGATCTCTTCCAGAAGTCCCTGAGCACACCAGGCTTTAGCTCTATTAATGGCCTGAGTGATGCTTGTGCTCAGTGCTTCCAAAGGACACAGCCAGCCCTTAAGTAACTTCCTTTCACAGAATCTGATTGAAAACACTTTTAATTCTCCACAACTCAGGGCCAGGCTCAGAACTGGCAGCACAGTGGGGATGTTGGCAATGCTCTCAGTTGTTACAGACCCAGCAAGAGCTTCAACAGGGCTTGGCCATGAACTGGGGGTGTCTTTTTTAGAAAAGTCCTCACCATAATGCTCACAGAGCTTATTTCTCCTGTGGCACCCACTGCAGAGCAAGAGCAGAGCTCTCTGTCAGGACAGATACACCAGATACACTTTTCCTGCTTTTTCCTCTGCTTTACTTAACACATAATTGATGTAGTAACAGGTTAAGTAAGTGGGTGAAGATGCTGGGCTTTAAAGTGTCTGCAGGAAAAGTTCTGAGTTCAGCAGAACTCTCCACTCTCTTCTCACCCCTGCTTCCCCTTTCTGTTTTCTCTTTCAAGGGAAAAATAGTTTCAAACTGCAGGATGGGAAGTTTGACTGGGAATGAGAATGCATTATTAAGAAGAGATTCTTATTTCAGCCACGTGAAAACAAGAGCCCAGCCTCCCCCATGGGTGCTCAGGGCAGGTGTGATTATTTTTGGTTTAGGAAAAGGAACTCCTGCAAGCGCTGGGGGAAATCAAACCCCAACATCCAAACCTGCTGATTGAACTGCAGCAGTTAAAAGGATTCATAAGGATGGCTGGATGCAAGTCCATGGCAAATTCACTAATTACTGTGCTCTAATGAGCAACCCATGCCCAGGAAGTGCTGATTCCACAGCTCTGAACAAAGGCATCTCAAAGCCCAGAGCAGCAGAACTGGGGCCACTTTCAGACCTGTGGAAAAGCTGAGGATGAGCAGGAGAAAAATGCATTTAAAAAATGTTCCCATCTGAGCAGCATCCACACAGCTCCCTCCTTCACAAGGGCCCATTATTATTATTAGCATCAAAACTGCCTTTAACACAAAATCATCTCTGAAATATCTTGATTGAAAAATATTCCGTGAAAAAAAAAAAAAGGGCTCCTAATTTATTAACCTTCAAAAGAAAGCAGCAAAAGTTGGAAAAATACAAAGAAGAGAAATGGGTGCAGAGCCTTAGACCTGAATTGTACAGGAAGAGTCCCTTCAGCTGGAAAAAAAAAACCCTGATGAATTTATAATAACGAAAGGAGACGTGTGAAAGAAGGCAGGGTGAAGGCAGTGAGCAGAGAGAAATGCACTTCATCAATGGGAGATGGATCCAGCCCTGGAAATTTGGCAGGCAGAGCAATCAGATAGCGACAGAATCCTTGAGCAGGCAAACCTGGAAAGAGCTTCAAGACAAGATTAGATCAGTTGGTGGAATTTCTAAGACAGAACATTCTGCTTGACACAGCACTGAGGCAGAGACACAGAAGCCTTTGGCACCTTGGGCTTTGCAGAACTTTGTTTGAAGCTGAATTGTCACTGCCTAATGAAATGGGTTCTGAACAGGCTCGATTTTCACATCAGCAGCTCAGCACCCCTCTGGACAGAGCTGCCAAGAGATGTTAAAGCAGGACACTGGCAAAACCCCAAATGCTTCCTCCCCCACCCCGAAATATCTACAATATTTTCCTAACTAATGTGAGCTCAATGCAAATGATTAACTCTTGGTAATAAGTTTCCCAGCACGAGGAGATAAAATGCTAATGTGGTTCCTTCCCCCCAGTCCTGCAGCACCCCAATCATCAGGAAAAACATGATCAGAGTCAGAAAGAATTGCTGTTGCATTCCTAAGATAAAACACCTTCTTTGGGATGGATGAAGGAGAAAAAAAGAATAATTTCATAAAGGAACCTGTTGATTTCCCGAAGCAATGTTGTGAAGAGGTTGTGGTAAGCAGCAATTTAAATAAGTTTAACTTAAAAATTCTTGAGGAAATTTGCTCCCTGAGAAGTGATCGTGACTGATCCTGGGATGGATGAAGGCTGGGATGGAGGAGTGTTTGGAGCCCACCCATTCCTGTCACACGAAAGATAAAATAGAGAAAATTGGGTTCCTGTTAAAGTGGGTGACTCTGTTTTTCCCACTGCTGAGCACCAACATTCCAAACCCCGGCAGATTCCTTCAACTTTCAAGCTAAAATTTCAATTTCCAAGCTGCCAGAGTGACAATTGAACCAAAAGCCACGACTTCTCCTCCTCAGCTTAAACCTAACTCCTACAACAACCAACATTTAGAAATTAGAAAATTAGAATTAGAATATATTAGAATATATAATATATTAGAATATATAATACATTAGAATATATAATATATTAGAATATATATAATATATTATATATATTATATATATTAGAATATATAATATATTAGAATATATTAGAATATATAATATTTAGAATTTAGAAATTAGAAAATTAGGGAATTAGAAAAGGCACAAAACTTCCCAGGGAGACAGAGCACACACACGGCCCTTGAGATTCACCTCTAACAACAGCAGAGAAGAAACTGTTATGTTTTCTAAAGGTTTGTGTTATTTAGGAGAATAAAAACCCCAAAAACAGCCCAATTTTTTTAGAGAATTTTTTTTCTTTTTTTTGTATTTTTCACAGAAAATAATCTCTGCCTACCCTCGATTAGAAAGTCTCTATTAGGAGGCAGAGCTCAAGGACTAAAAGCTGATTTACAACTCAAGGGTTTTTTTATTCTGGTACTGCCTTGTAACACCAAACCACAACAGCCACGCTCGCTTGTTCTGACAATGCTGCTGCTCCTTTTTTTATTCCCAGCCGCCAGACTAAAATCTTGTATTCCCTCTTCTATTTTGCAGGAGTCTCAGACAAAGCCAAGCCCCTGCCTGGAGTATTTCTGGAGCTATTTTAGGGCTGTATTATAAGGAGAGCCCTGGATACACACGAGGAATGTGATTTGCTGGGATGCAGGAAGGCAGCAAAAAATGGGATTTTTGCTGGGGCCATCCAATCTGTGACTGACTGGAAGTGTGTGACTTCAGTCAAGCAATAATCATGTGGTTTTCTGTTGAAATTCGAGCTTTTTTTGGCACCAGAACTACTTTTAGAGCTGGATAAACACACAATGGAGCTCTATGGACGTGGAAAACACACAAAAGAGTGAGAACTCGTCTCAAATGAGCATTTAAACCTGTCTCAGGGTAATATCCAATATTGATCAGCACTTCACAGAAGGTATTTTTGTTCTGAAAGCACTCATATTTATAGCAACCCATGTGCTTTTCACGAACTTATGTGGGCACAGAGCAAAAAAAAAAAAATCACAAAAAGAAATAAAAAATCAGTCTGCTACGTGTTTCACTGAGCCAAGCCATCAACACACAGCTCATGAGTGCAATCTAACCCTTCAAAAATATAAAGTTTAAATAGCTCTGTGACAGCTTTCCTTTTCTCCAGCTCTCCTGAAGAAGGAGCTGTGATTTCCCACCTGTTTCATGAGCAAATTTTGGTGATTTCAGGCACTGGGAGGATGGAGATGCTCAGGGAAAGGGAGACAAATCCCAAATATATCCCACTTGGGAATGCATCCAGCCAGGGAAACTGCATCCAACCTTTGAAGAACCACGGTGCTTTCCAAACTCTGCCTCCCAGAACCACTTCCCAACTGCTCCTACCCAAACCTTCTCACCCTGGGGAGTGGCAAGAAGCTGGGGAGCAGACACAGCTATGCTAAGTAGGAATGGGATTTGTACCTGCACTAAAAAAAAAAAAAGATCTAAAATATGTTTACATTCAAAGATTTGAGTGTTCCCTTCTCTCTGAGGGACAGGGATGCAGGGCAATGGCTCAGGAGAATTGTAAAGCTCAATATTCTGCTTTTTTTTTTTGCTAGAGCGAGGGCTCTTCAGGTATTGTGTGGAAGTCTTTACTCCACTCAAGGATCCTAGGAGATCTACAGCAAAATAAGAAGTGGTGGAATGAAATTTGAACTGGAAGTTAGTGTGAGAACTTTAGCTTTTACTGGTGAAACAACCAGAGGTCTCAGCTGCCTGTTGACAGAGGGCAATACATGTGAAAACGTCCACTGCAGCTGTGAAACCAGAATCCAAGGCAAATTTTCTCTTAAAAACAGAATCCTGGTGAGGGCTGGACAGGATGAAGGGCAGAATATTGAGCTTTGTGCATTAAGGACACTCTTTGGACACAGCCAGCTTCTGTGTGCACCTGAGGTGGGGAAAAGCACAGCCAAAGCCTCTGTGAAGGCACAAATCCAGCACGTGTGACACAGGCAGGGCTTGGTGACAGCTCCTCCAGGAAATGTTCTGTGCAGCTTAAATGAAGCAATTTTTCCTTAAATTCTCCAGCCAGCCATTACCCTGTGCTTGCTGATGCTCTGCTGCAGGCTCCGGGGCCAAAAAAAAACCAAAAAAAAACCAAAAAACCCAACTGGCAGAGAGGAGAAAATGGCATTTGGCAGGTGCAGGTATAGCCTGTGCTATTTTCTAGGTGCTCTTTTTCCAAAGAGCCTGTATTTACCCACACAGGCAGGAAATCACAAGGAGATGAGAGTTCTGTGTGGCAGGGAAAATAAAGCAACAAAGTAAATGCCACGGAGAGAGAGAGAGAGAGAGAGCGAGATTCTTCTGCCGAATCCACAGTGCCCTTCATCACAGCATGGGAGCAGAGCTGGAGCTTCATGAGTGAATTTTAAAAATAGCAAGGTAACAAGCCTGCAATGCCAAAGTGCTGTGCTCTGCTTCCGATGCCATTTCAGGCCCTGGGAGTGCTCTCCAAGAGCATACAAGCTCCTCTGGGAAAAGGTGAAAAGTGCCTCCCCCTCCAGAATCTCTGTTGTCTGAACTAAGGGAATTATTTATAGTTGCTGCATTTATTATATATTATTATAAACTGGGGGCTGTTGGGAGCTGTGAAGTGTTTGTCGTTTCGGGGGGGATGAAAAGTCATTTGTTCATGGAAAGGTGGTGGTGATGCTGGACTGAATATAGGTGTGTTTTAAGAGTAAACTTTGCCTGTTAAACATGTGCAGGGCTGCCATGCAATCCACAGCTGTGTGTGACACATTTTCCCATTTTAGCCTCTAATCTTTTCCCCCCTGGGCACTACCTGTTCTTGCTGCAAACTACTGAAGCGTTTTTCACTCCCATTTGTGAAGTGCCTCTGCTTTCATGGCTGAGAATGTGGGGGAAAAAAAAAAAAACAACCAAAAAAACCAAAAAACCACATGACAGATCATGCAGAAAACTCCCCAAACCCCCTCCCTTCCACCTAATCTGCAGCACAAGGATGTCTTTATACACACACACATATATATATAGATAGATAGACAGGCACACAGAAAATCCTCCAGCACATCTGAGATTCTCCAGAAGAGAAAAAAAATCAGCACTTCAGAGCTGTGCCCATCTCCTCCCACAAATGGCTTTTCAAGCAGGGCTTTGAATTTTCCCTTTTTAAATCCTGCTCGCCGAGGAGAGGGGGAAGATGGGCAGGGAAAAGGACACTGAGAAGGGGCTGAAGGGAGGAGGAGCTGCTAAAACTGCTCTAATCCACGATCCCAGCAGCGTTTCTGCTTTGGGAAGGACGATTTCCAAACGTTTTTCCACCAGGCCTGAGAGGTCAACTTGGATGTGGGGCAGCTCCTGCAAATTGATAGCATCCAGTAATTGCTGCTGCATTTATTACCTGCAGGACCTGCAGTGCCCCTGCATTTCCCAGGGCTGGGGAGCCTCAGGATGAGACTGATGGCATTTTAAATATTTAAGGTAGTCTAAGAAACTTCAGCCTCGTTCAGCATTTCAGACAGTTTTTAATTTATTCCTGAAATGGGGAAATAGAACAAAAAAAAAAAAAAAAAAACAAAACAAAAAACCCACTTTCTGCAGTTTGCTGTGACCCATCTTTGGTCCAGCTCCCACTGGCATTAATCTGAGTGTGCCTGGGCCAGCACAAGGCAGCAAATGGAAAATTCAGGTTCCAGCTGAACCTGAAATAAACCACAAGAGACATTTTCCTGCTCACAGGTCAAACAGGGCAGTGTCAGCTGTGCTGGAGGTGTTTTCCACATCCAGGGCCAGGAGGAGCATCCCTCTGCTTTGGGATGCAGCCCTGCAGGATGCTTTGGGTCCATCACTTCTTCTGTTATTGATAATTTGGTCTGAAACACTGAATTCCACCTCAAACACAATCCCCACGTCAGGGAAAACCTTTTTGTTTTCTATAAAAAACAAGAAAACAAACCAACCAAAAAAAAAAAAATCTCTAACAAAACTGACAGTTCATTTACTTCCTAAGTGGTGGAACATTTCTGTTTTGTCAACTCTCAACTGCCAGACAACACAGAAGCAGCAGAGGAAACTCTAACTGAAAACCTCAGAGTGCAAGAAAAGTGTTTTTTATTCTACAGTCAGGGTACTGATTCCAGCTTTTTTATTCCCCCACAGAACAGCCTTTCCCTCCTGATTTTGGGGGGACTGAACCTCAGCACTCTCATAATGAGCTTTGCAAAAGAAGGGAGAGTCCTCCCAATTTTTTTTTTTTTTAAATAAGGATTAAGAGAGAAAACCCAACTGAAATATTGGCAGTAAAGGAGGGTGAGTTTTAAGGCAGTGAAAGCCAAGGTGGGAAATTGAAAATAATTTGTTTAAAAATGTATCAGCCATTTATACACTCTAAATCACGAGGAGGAGTTATATTCCCTTCTCAATCACAGTCATTTGGTCATGAACTTTCCAAATCTTTAATTCCAATTCTTTCTTTCTTAGAGGTAGCCCAAGTAATTAAGGCCAACTTGACCCTTCTTTGTACCTGCCAGAAGACTCCCAGGAATTTGCAACTTAACTGCAAGGCAAATCTGTACTTCAGGCTTCAACTGTATTATAATTTGTGACTCATAAATTATATTATTCAACATTCACATGAAAAATAATAGCTATCATATTACTTGCTGCAATGAGAGTGGATGGCTGCTTTGTAGACTTGATTCAAACTGGCAACTAATAATATTTTCCATTTATCAAAAATCTCCAAAGCACAATGACTGTTCAATTTATTGTATTTAACATGCAGTGAAGGAGGATGTTGTCGTTTTTTCAACACTGCAACCCCAAACAGAGAAATTAAAATAAATCACTTCATCTAGAAGCCAAACAAACAATTACATGGAGGAACAAGCCAAAAAGGAAACCAAACAGCTTCGTTTGCCAGCCCTTATTAACAGCAAAAAATAACACCTTATTTCAATTTATGAGAGCTCCTTGTTATCACCTGGAAAACAAAACCCAAGTCTCGTGGTTTACAAATGAAAAGTGTCACAGCAGCAGAGTGACGTGCCAGGAGATGAACACTTGGGGCTGAATTATCAGGGCTTGTCAGCACCAATTCCCACATCCCAATAACCTCCAGGAGGCTGTGGGTGCCCAGCCCTCAGGAAATCAGAGTTATTAAAGGCTACTTTTATTCCAAAGCCCTGATAAAACCCACACACAGAACTCTTGTGGAAATCACAGCCTCGTTTAGATTGGAAAAGACCTCTGGGATCATCACTGTCACCTCCAAACCCCATCCCCAAGTGCTCCATCTACACATCCTCTAAACACACCCAGGCATGGAGCAGGAAGGATTCAGAGCAAATTTCATCTACACATCCTCTAAATACACCCAGGCATGGAGCAGGAAGGATTCGGAGCAAATTTCACAGCCATGCTAAGCTTTTTTTTTTTTTTTTTTGATTATTCCATTAAAAAGAGCCCAACAGAACCAAAACAAACCACACCAAACACCCCAAAGTAGAACCTAACAGCAAAAGCAGCTCTGATTTATTAATATTTTTGCCAGCTCTGTATTGCAGACCAGCAAGAACTACCTGAAATCCAGAGGTGCCTCTTTCAGATGGCAGTGGGAAGCCCAGCCAGCTGCTGTGTGCAGGAAAAAAAAAAACCCATCACAGCCTGCACCCAACAGCTCCAACCCACTGGAAAAATCCCTCTGGGAGACTCTTTGTGTGCTCCAGCACAAAAGGGAGGCACCAAACCCTCTTAAGTGCTCAGTCATGAGCTGCTTGTTTAACCCCGCCGTGCCAGCCTAGCAGAGCCCGGCTGTATTAGTGCAATTGTGAGCAACAAATCTCGCTGCTTAAATATGCAAATTCCCCTGGTCAGCCTTGCAGAGAAGCGCCATGAAAGCAGTTATTGTGACTTCCAATTAGCCATGTGATATGCAGCCCCGCTCAGCACTCGAGGAAAATATTTCAGGAAAGTGTTGTCCAGTTGCTGGGAGCAGAGGTGGAGCACAATATTTGCTTTTCTCCGGGTTAATGAAGCTCCCAGCCCTGCATCAAGCTCCACGGGAGGAGCTGATGGTTGGAATAATCTCCCCTTCTGCCAGGCCTGCTTCCACTCGGCCCCGTTCTCACTGCTGGGTGATGGGGGGCAGCAGGAAAGAAGACAAATTTCAAACAGAATCAGTGTCTTTGCTCCCAAGGAAGGGCGATAAGAAGAGCAGCAGGCAGGCAGGCGAGCATCGTGTCAAGGAGAGCTCAGCAGCAATCAGGCAGCTGCAGCCAAAAGCCTTAATCTGGGATGACTTGTGCTTCCAGCCAAGTATTCCCTGCTTTTCCCTCACTCCACACACCTCAAGTGTCTCACTGAGCTTCACCAGGTCAAAGTAAAATGTCACTTCTGAGAGGGGTGAGAGCTTGCCACGAGAGAATGGGCAGGTTCCTCCTTTTCCTTCTCACAAAAGAAACTGAGGAGCCCTCCAGGAAGGACGTGCCCGTGGGGATGGGAGCTGGCACAGCTCTCCTGCTTCAGCTCAACTGAACATACCTGATGTACAGGCACAAGGGCAGAGTTTTCCAGCAGTGAATTCCGAGCCCAAAGCTCTCCCAAAAACACCAGTGAGGAGGTCACACAGCCTGGGAAGTGGCTGGAGAAGAGTTCTTTCTCCCCTGGTGTCACCATCCTGAAGGAACTCGGTCACCTTTGACAGGGCATAGCTGGAGGAGGTGTAGTGCTCCTGAAACCTTGGAATATTGGGTGGGAGACAGCTGAGCTACAGGAATGAAGTGGGGAAAACCTCTGCCTATAAACCAGTTGATGACTCCCCAGTAAATCCACCCAGGACAACCACCACAATTTGGTTCTGCTGAGTTACAAACACACCGAGCACCGAGACAGGAAAAGTTCCTGTCTATGCCAAACAAGGTCCTGGTGAAAGGAAAACTTGCTGAAAAGAGCAGTGCTAATGAAACAGCTGGTACCAATCTGCAAAGCCCATTTCATTTCCAGCTCGATGGGCAGAGCAGCATCTGTTCAATTCTTGGTGAGGAACAGCCTCCTCCTGCTCTGGTCACTGCAAACAGAACTGTGCAATAAGCTGGGCTTTTGATTAGCTCCATCTCACACATGCAGACACACCTGAGGATGCACAGCAGCTCTCCTGACACACACACACAGGCATCCTGACCTTGAAAAATGCCCAGAGTAAGAGACAGAGGAAGCACACCTGGCCAGGACACGCCGTCAGCCCTGCCAAGCTGCACGCGAGTAACGGGAAGTGCCGGCCATGGACAAAAACACTGAGGAGAATACAGGGATGTGACAAATCCTCCTCTCTACTCCAATAACACAATTGAGCACGATTTTGCCACTCCCCACTGCCCTGGAATAAATTGAAACTGGGATGAATCAGACTTGAGAGCTGGCTCCCACTTTCAGCCAGCATCGAGCACGGCCACTGCTGTCTGATCAAGCTCTCGAGCGCTCGCAATTCTCCAGGAAACTTTTCCATTCTGGGGAAAAGACAAAAAGCCTCTCCAAAACAAGTCCATCACTGGCAAGCTAGAATCATCATGTTCCAAAACACCTTCCTAGGATTTCGAAATGTTCTGGCCCTCCTCAGCGACAGCAATCTGAAAGTGAATTGTAGAGGGTTGGGTCACAACCCCGGAGCTGGAGGAAATGAGCCTCACTTGGGGAACAGGACAAAACCATCTCCCTGCACAGGTCTGAACTCCAAATCGTGTTCTCTTGTGCTTCAGCTGGTGCACTGGCTGATGCCTCCAGACAGAAGCTCCCCTGAGACAGCAGGTCAGGTTTCAGACGTGGTGAGGGCACGCTGGCAGAATTTGTAAAGCTCCGAATCAGCGCGGGCTGGACTTTGACATCTGGGGAACCACGTTCAGAGAAGACACTCAGAGCTTCTTCCAGCCTAACCTACCCCCCCTTTCCTCCTTGTGGAGAGGCAGGAACAGATCTGTAGCATTACAAAACAGGCTATTGCACACTGGAGCTGATTGTTTAAGACAGTCCTAAGAAGCTCATAATTCAAGTGAAATTTCAGCGCTTCTCACTTCGGCGAGACAACCTTAAGGAACATTACCCTGAGAGCATGAATCAACACGAGCCAGCTGACACGAATTTCACATCTCTTACATCTCCAAAGCCCAGCTGCTGTCGTAATGAGCCAGGCACAATGGGTTATTTAACCCCAGAGCAGCAGAGTGCCATGCCCTGGGAGCACCAGGCAGGGACACAGAAATCCTGCCCACCTCACACGCTGCTCTGGGGCGTGGAATCTCTTTCACAATATTACCCAAACCCTGATCATGTTCTTCTCCTGTATCTCATTCATTTGATATCACAGGTGAGATAAGAGCGAGGAAATTAAACCGAGCCTATTTCTGTGACATGATCTCACCTCGGAACACCAAAGCACATCTCAGCTCAAGCACCAGTGGAGCTTTTAATGCTATTTTTTTGGTCAGGATTTTGGGGGATGGGCTGATTCCTGCTGTTCTTTTTCTTTGACTGGTCCATTCTGCTCAGCACTCTTGCAGGTTGGTAAATCTGCTTAGTACAGATGCATTTTAGGTAACCCACTTCTTCCCTTTTTACTGATAGAGTACAGAGGACTCATGCTACTAAGAGCTATAAAAATTCCTTTTAATGACACTGATGTCATCAAATCCACAGGAGGTTGTGGAGCCTCTCTCTCTGGAGACATTCCAAACCCACCTGGATGTGTCCCTGTGTCACCTTCTCTATGACCCTGCCTTAGTAGGGAGGTTGGACTGGATGATCTCCAGAGGTCACTCCCACCCCCAACTATTCTGGGATTCTGTGAAACCCCACATAGCTCTTAGCACCTAGAACTCTGGTATTTCCATGAACTCTGTATCTGGCATTAATCAGCAGATGGTCAGTTCAGATACAACTCCAAGTGCTGCATATTTTTACCTTATGGAATGACAGCAAAGTCACTGATAGAAAGAACACCCATCAGCTGGGACATCCGAAATAAAACCAGACTGATAAATAACATTCTGTAAGGCACGGGGGAAAACGCAGACCTAGCTCAGCCATTCTCCTCCTGAAATCTGTAGACCCTGAGGACTGCTTATAAGTCAAGTATCCTGTTGGTAGGCTGACTTTCAATGACTATAAAACATACACAGCTCAGCTGGAGAACATCAGGGGTCCACAAACCTGAGAGCACTGAAAAAGCAATCATTCAAGGCGTTTAGCCGGAGAAAAACACGACGGTGGACGGCTGCTGACACTGCAGCAGCGTTTGCACACCGGCTGTGCTCCCCAAGTCGGGGTGTGCTTGCACACAGCCACAGAGACCACGCTGCTCCATCCAGCATCTCCAGCATCTCCAGCCGCCGGGGATCGCTCCCTTTCGCACGGGCGGGCTGGGGCTGGAGCAAAGCACCTCTCTTGGGCTGAAAAACAAACCCCGGCCCCGCAGCAGTGCCAGCATCGGAGCGAGCCGAGGAATCATTTTCCTCACACCACAAGGAGCGGAGCCCCGAGGAAAACAAACTTCGGGAGCCCCGGGCAGGCCCTTTTTGCCCA
>JANPWX010000460.1:129471-144776 GCA_024734555.1 Trochalopteron elliotii | reverse complement strand
AGATTCTTCTGAGCTCAGGCAGAAGAGATGAAGCAATTTGTGTCCCCATCCTTCCAGCGAGGCTTTGCTCGTTATCTCTCATTTTGCATCCGTACATTTAATTTTTCCTGCCTGAGCCTGGGCTTCGGCGAGTTGCAGCCCACGGATCTCATGCCGTTATCCAGCCCACTCTGAATTCAGGACCTGCTCTCTGTGCTGTCACAGCCCCTCCCAGCTGATGGAGCTGCGTTATCTCTGCTATCAGACAAATCAGTTATTAATGGGCACCAACAGGAGCAGCAGCTCTGGCCCCACCTGAGCTGGGGGCTGCATTTCCTCCTGCCGAGGCACTGAAATTACAGCACTTTGTGTTCCTGTTTGTCGTTCTAGGACATGGAAAGAACAGCACGCACACAGCCCAGTCATCAGGGCAAAAAGAGGGAAGTTTATTTTTTTCCTCGGGTTTATCTAGATTTTGGACAGTGACCGTGGATTGGAGGATGAGGTTGCCACCTCTCCAACTACACTGGTAAAAGTAGAAGTCTATTAATTGTCCCTCCTCAGGAGAGGAACGATAAACATGAAGGACAGTTATAAAAACATTACTTTTGTTTACGTGAAATTTGTGAGAAACTCTGCTACAAAAATACAAACATCAGAAGGCTGAAAAAGATCAAAGCAATACCTGTTTTGCTGCCATGGCCCTGGTTTGCTCACGAGGCTGCCCTGCAACCCTGAGAACAGAGATTTTTACAGCCAGGACATCTCACATCTGCTTCCCTCCTTTCCATCAGGTTACTCTGCCAGGGGAGGAAATTAGGTTGATTTGATGTGATTTGCTCCTGAGAAATCCGTGCTGGCTTTTTTTCCCCCTGTAATTTTATTTTCTTCTAGGTGTTTCTATTGATTATTTCACCGTTTGTCCCAGGATCTTTCCAAGAAATGGAGCTGGGCAGGCTGAGGGATCACTCCTGGGGCTTCTTTTTCTCCTTTTTCAAAGCCAGGGCATTGTTTATTCCTTCCTGCCACCACCTTCTCAGAGATCCTCAGAAATCCCCCCTGGGAAAGTGCTCTGGGGTGAATTCCACCAGCTCTGCTGATTTCAGGACCCCCACACATTTATTTCCATGGGTGCATTCCAGCCTGGGCTCAGCTCCTTTCTAGCACCAGGTGAGGGAAAATGATGGAGAAAAGCAGATTTTCTCCAAAACAGAGCCCACAGAAAGACAGGCGAGTGCCCAGAGCTGGGGAATCTTGGTCTCCACATCACAGGAATGATGCCTGTCCCACAGATCTGCAGGAAAAACACGAGGCTGTGCTTTCACAATTATTTATTTTGGAATTATCTCTGCTAAATTGCTGATTTCCTGATGTTCCTCTGAGCTGTAAACCACCCCTGTCAGGCTGCTGAGCAGGCAGGGGGCTTGGGAAGCTCCCAGAGGTGTTGATTATGAACCCAAAGTGATCTGGGAGGATGTTTGGGACCCACTCAAGGATGTGGAGCTGCATCCAAGGATTTCTGGCAGCTTGGGACCTGCAGGTGGGACTTTGAGAGGAATTGGAGAATCCAAGCACAGATTCTGTGGGGACCCACTGGTTCAGGGGACAATTCCTGTGCAAGGCCATGTCACGACCTCTAAAAAACACCAGAAATTCTCTGTGTCTTTATTTGGGTTCACTTTTGCTGGTCTGAACCCAGCAAACCCACATGGGTTCAGCTTTACAGAAATGAGAGACTCTGAACCCAAATCTTAATTTGGGTGCTTAATTTGGATCACAGAGGCATCTGCCTGAAAAAACAAACCCCAAAGTGTGAATTATCATTGGGCAGGCAGGAGGGGAGAGCCCGGTGTCAGCTTGCAATTTTCAAGTAGTTTATTTCATTTATTAATTATTAACTGCCACCCTGTCAGGAATACATTTACGAGGGCAGGATTAGATCATGCTCATACTTTTCTGAACAATTTGGCTTTTTATTAAATTTCCCTCCAGGAGGAGACTTTATGCTGATGAAATTATTTGAGGGACTATTAAAAAGATCCATTGAAAAAAAAAAAATCCCAGTTCAGCAGCAGCAGCAGAAAGAGGAGATTTGTGAGAAAGCATTTATCACCTGGAAACACACCCCAGGCAGCTCAATCCAGTTGGCTTTTAATTTAACTGCTCAAAAAGTGACTTGGATGCCTTTGTGTTCATACTTAAAATCCCCCAAAAGTAATTACAGAGCAGGACTTCCACCTCATTAAGCTTCAGACCACTAGAGAGAGCCAGACTAAAGTCAATGCCCACTTGTGCAGCCTGGAACGGGAACCACGGCTCAGATCAGGAGATTCAGAGCAGAAATCCACAAAGCCATCAGTGTCTGGCTTTTTTTTTTGGAGGCCACGGGGCCGTTCCAGAGTTTCTGGATGATGAGCTGTGAAGGATGAGAGGCACAAATTGTCCTCTGCAGGGCCATTCTCTCTCGGGTTGCTGTCACCCAGCAGTAAAATCCAAATTCCAGGAGAGTGCCCATCCCTGAGGTTTCTCCAAGCAGCCTCTGTGCTCCTGCAGAGGGGACAAAAACCTGCCCAGCTGAGGGTGTTCCTATCACAACACCCTCGATTCCTCAACTCCCTCTCCTATTTTCCTGCCTAAATTTGTGTTTCCTTTCCCGAGTACCTCACAAACTCCTGCATTTCTCATCCTTTCCCCATCCCTGAGGCCACGCTGTTCCCTGCTGGGGCTGATTCCACCTCCCAGCTCCTTCCAGTCACGTTGTGAGGAGCAGCCTCAGCTGCCAGGCTGATAAACACAGAGCTGAAGAATGGTTTTTCCACTTTGCCAGGCAGCGGAAAAAAGGCTCTCCTGCCACTCCTGGAGCCAGGCAGGGCCGTGCACTTAGTGGGCTTTGGGGAACAAAAGCATAAATATTTCACAAGGGTGCTTTAATAAGTGTTTGTTTGCTCAGAAGCTGTTGATTCCTTCTTGGGGAGTTGCTATGGTAAAACCACGTTGGGTTAAACAGGAATAATGATTCTCTCCTCATGCCTGGGTCTGTGGGAGCTCTTGCAGATCCCCGTGTCACCAGGAAAGGGAAGAAGGGGATGCAAGGACAGATTTTGTCTGATTTTCTGAGCATGTTCTGGTACTGCCTGTGCCAGGCTTTGTGTCAGAGAACTGAGGCTTCCAAACTCACCACTGAGCACAGGAGTTTGAGTTGCATCCTCTCAGTTATTCCTGGATTTAGGAACACCCAAATGCCCAGGTGGCAGAGATGGGGTCTGTCATCTGCTCCAGCATCTTTAGGAGAGGAGAGACAGTTGATGGAGATGGTGGGGATGCAAGGACAGCTTTTGTCTCATGAGACTTGGTCTGATTTTCTGAGCCCTTTGTGGTACTGCCTGTTCCAGAGAATTGAGGCTTCAAAACCTGCCACTGCCTCCCCTTCTGAGCACAGGACTTTGAATTCCATCCTCCCAGCATGTTATTCTCAGATTTAGGAACACCCAAATGCCCAAGGGACAGACATGGGGGCTGTCATCTGCTCCAGGATCTTTAGGAGAGGAGCTGGAGTTGATGGAGATGGTGAGGATGCAGGGACAGATTTTTGTCTGCTGAGATTTTGTCTGATTTTCTGAGTGCTTTGTGGTACTGCCTGTCCCAGAGAATTGAGGTTCAGGTACTGCCTGTTCTGGACTTTGTGTCAGAGAATTGAGCCTTCAAAACCTGCCACTACCTTCCCTTTTGAGCACAGGACTTTGAATTCCATCCTCCCAGCACATTATTCCTGGATTTAGGAACACCCAAATGCCCAGGGGACAGAGATGGGGTTTGATGGAGATGGTGGGGATGCAAGAACAAATTTTGTCTGATGAGACTTGGTCTGATTTTCTGAGTGTTTTGTGGTACTGCCTGTTCTGGACTTTGTGTCAGAGAACTGAGCCTTCAAAACCTGCCACTGCCTCCCCTTCTGAGCACAGGACTTTGAATTCCATCCTCACAGTTATTCCTGGATTTAGGAACACTAATTCATCCAGGTGGCAGAGATGGAGGATGTCATCTGCTCCAGCATCTTTAGGAAAGGAGCTGGAGTTGATGGAGATGGTGAGAATGCAGGGACAGCTTTTTTTTTGACGAGACTTGGTCTGATTTTCTGAGTGCTTTGTGGTACTGCCAGAGAATTTATGCTTCAAAACCTGCCACTACCTTCCCTTTTGAGCACAGGACTTTGAATTCCATCCTCCCAGCATGTTATTGCTGGATTTAGGAACACCCAAATGCCCAGGGGACGGAGATGGGGTCTGTCATCTGCTCCAGCACCTTTAGGAAAGGAGCTGGAGCTGGTGCTGGAGAACTGCTGCCAAAATGCACAATGGACACAGACAAAACATGGAGCAGCAAAGAGCCAAAAATAGAAGGGCTGCCTTAGATAAGGGACTGTCAGACCGTGCCACTTCAGCTGGCCTTGTTTAAACCTGTCTTTGTGCCTTGGTGTCACAGCTCCCAGCCTCTCTCACTCGGAGCCTTCAGGAGCACTGGCTGATTTGTGCTCAGCAGCATCATCACAGGGCCCTGTGTCCCCCCAAAAAAAACCAACAGCAGGGCTTAGCGAGGCACTGCTAAAAGCTGCCCGGGAGAGGGAATGTCCTTTGTGGTGCCGGAGGGTTTGTTGGCATGGGAACGGCAGCTCATCACACGGCACGTCCTTTCTCTCGCAGCGCCGGGGAACTTGCAGCATTCAGCCCCAAAACCAGGCTGGAGGAAGTGCTCAGAATGCCACGGGAGAGGCCGGGCTGTTGCCCTTGGTGATGAGCTCTGGCTGTTCCCTGCTGGTATTCCTGCTCTGTTCCACAGGAAAAGGGGGGTTGGCACATCCCAGCCTGGCCCCGTGTTGGGGAAGATGAATCAGGGAAACCTTATAAATATGATTGCTTAGCAAAAGATTCTGAAAATATGAAACCTATAATCGAAATAGAAATGAAAGCTGGCTTTGAGTTGTAGGATACTGAGCCTTAGTTACTATATAACCTGAAAACAATAGTCTAGCTAGCTAAAGGAGAATCCTTTTTGATTGAACAATACCCTTCTGCTGGCTAAGGAATCCAAAGGTCAATATAGCAAAAGAGAATAGTCTAAAGAGTAGTTTTTAGAGTTTAAAATATAACACAGTATGGTAATGTAGTAGTTCTTACAGGCTGCATGTAGATTCTATAGGGGTTTGTGTCATGTACTGGTTGGTTAGTGTAAATTGGAATATTCAACACAAAAGGAGATATAATGTATTGTAACAAAGACCTAGATCTCTCTGACTCTCCTCCTCTCTTGCTCTCTCTCTAGCTCTCTTCCTCTCTCCAGCTCTCTCTTAGCTCTTCCCCCTGTGCTCTGACCCTGCCACCTCTCTCTGGCTCTCTTGCTCCCTCCTCTCTCACCTCTCACCCTCTTGTTCTCTCTCTCCCTCTCTCTTTGGGACTTCCCCCAGCCCAGGCTGGTGGCTGAAGGCAAAAGGCCCTTTTTACCCCCATCCTTGCAATAAAACCACGTGTTCTAGAATATCTCAGGTCTGCAGAGTTCCCTCTCCCTGCCATCCACGGATGCTCCTACAGCCCCGGGTGGTGTTTGTTGGCATCTTTTGCTCAGCCTCTGTGTGAGGCTCAGGAAATGTAGACTGATGCTGCTCCCTGCTCCTCTCTGCCCTGCCTGGGCTCAGGGCGTCCCTCCAGCAGCTTGGAGGTGATAAAAAAAGTCTTAAAATGTGTTGGGTCTAAAAATTGGAACAGCAGAAATCAGGGTCCTGCAGGGGCTGGGGGAGGTTGGGAAGGTCAGTGGAGCATACTCTGGAATAAAGGAATAACCCCACTGGAACACATGCTGAAAAAAGGAATAACCCCCACTGAACAAACCCTGAAATAAAGGAATAACCCCACTGGAACAAACCCTGAAATAAAGGAATAACCCCACTGGAAGAACACCCTGAAATAAAGGAATAACCCCACTGGAACACACCCTGAAATAAAGGAATAATTCCCAAAAAGAAGAAGAAAAAAATTCCAAAATAATTCCCAAAAAAAGAAGAACAAAAAAAAAAAAAACCCAAACCCCAGAGAATGGGATGACTTTGGAGCATCCCAGGCAGAGCAGGAATGGGAGGGGATTTTTGGGACATCCTGAGCTGTCTGTGGGGGCTTTGGCTCTGCTGAGGACTGAGGTTTCCTCAGCATCTCTCCCTAGAAATATTCCAGGACCTCAATTCCTTAGGAAAAAGAATGGAAAAGGAAATCCACTCTTGTGGTTTGCTCCCTGCAGCAGCAGGGCTGGCTCAGGTGGAATCCTGTCCAGGATCTCTCAGGATGGCTGAGGTGGCCTGGGAGAGTCCCCACTTCCTTCCAGAGGGTTTGGAACAGGTTTTGGAAAATAAATAAAGCCCAGGGAAAAAAAAAAAAAGCCATACAACTTGTGCAGGAGCAGGGTTGGCTGCTGACTCTGCAGGTGCTATTTTTACACCTTAAAGTGTTTCCAAGCTCCCAAGAGCAGCTCCAGAGGAGACGTTCCCTGGGAAGGGCTCTGCTGAGCAGGAGAGGTTTTTTCCTGTTTATTCACTGCTGACATTGTGTTTAAAAGCAGGAGGCAGTGACTTTGTGTCAGGCTGCAGAGCATTTCCCTTGCCTGGCTTAGTGGCCAGGGAAAACAATTGAAAAAAAAAAAAAAACCTGGAAGAACACTGCTTCAGCAATTGGTTTCAACAGTTCATGAAGATGGTGATAGAATACTTTGTGCATATCTTATACTGCAACCCAGGACAGTTGGGATGAAGCATCCCAGGGCGGGGAGAAACCTCTCCCTGGAGCCCACACCACACATCCAGGAGCTTCTCCAGCTTTGGATGCTGCAGGTGGGAAAGGAACAATTCAGCTCAGCTCCTCATGCAAGCTTTGGAGAGCTCAGGGATGACTTCAGGGTCAGCAGCTCCTTCCAAGGAGGGTTTTCTCTGTGTGTCCAGCTCTGTCCAGCACCCCGGGGCTCTTGGGCTGAGCTCCATCCCCTGGATGTGCTGGATCTCACACTGGGTGTCCTTTGGGAGCTGGAAAAGCATCAGGGCTTGGATGGAGCTTGAGCCACCTGGGCCAGGGGAAGGTGACCCTGTTGGAGCCCCGGGCACGGGGAATTTCAGCCTTTCTGTGCTGACAGGCACTGCCCCCCAGGCAAACACTGCATTTGACCTGAGGCCGTGGAGAAGATTTCCAAAATTGAGTGACAGCCCTGGGATTGTGGGTGTGGGGTTTGAATAGACACAGCAGGGAGGGGGAATGGGGTGAGGTTTAAAGTTCCTCCCGAAGCCAAACCGTTCTGGGGTTCTGGGGTCATGGGGAAGTGCTGGCCAAACCCAGCCCAGGAATGGTCCAAAGCATGTTCAGGGTGTCAGCCTGAACAAAAAGATTATTCTAGTTCAACTCACCACCTTTCATTTTGCTTCAGTTTTGGATAATTTAGCACCTTCAAACCTGTTTAAAAAAAAAAAAACAAAAAAACCAACAAAAACCCCAAACAAAATACAAACAAACAAACAAACAAAAAAACACACAAAAAACCCCCAAACCAAAACAAACAAACAAACAAAAAAACAAACACCCCCCCCCCAACCTCTGATTTTGCATTTCGTTTGTTAAATAACAGGTTTACTGGGTAAACAAATGATATTTAAATACTTTAAATTTAACATATCGAATTCAAAATGACTTTGGTTTTAGCTCCTAAACACACCATCTGCTTTCAAAAATATTGAAACAATGTGGGGTTTGGCTTTACCAAAATTCTTTCTTTTCCCACCTCAACTTCCGTGAGTAGAAGGATTTGAAGAATTGGATTTGATTTTTTGGGAGGGTTCCTGAGAAACAATTCCCACAGCATCCTCTTCCAGTTTCCTAAATCTTTCGTGAGTCTCAGTTGCCTCAGTCTGAAATTCTGCTGTAATCACAGGCTTTTCACCCAATAATTGTTTACAGACACCTTCTACCTGTTCCCATCTGTGCTTTATCAGCAGCCTCTGCTGGAGCAGCATTTTCTGTCAATAACCACCAGGAGTTCCCGGGATACCAAATCTGCTCGGGCCACGTGGATGCTGAGAAGCTCAGAGATTGTTGGGGGAAAAAAAATTCAACCATCAGAGAGTTTCTTCCAAGGGGAAAAAAGGCTCTCCCCCCACACCCCCCCAAAAAAAAAATAAAATTCAAAAGCACCACCAAGAGCCTTTCCCAGCCTTGGTCCCTTCAGGGATTTGCCAGGAAAAGATGGAAGGAAGAAGGGAAAAGAGGGATAAAGATCCCTCTGGATCCTCAATAAAGGCAATAAATCCTCTCTACTCAAGAGGTTTATACAGTTCCTCTCAGTATTTTCAGCAGAGAAGGGATTTTTATTATGATAATTTAATAAATTGGCAGGGATTGGGGTCAGGAACCTCCTGGACACGGCAGAAATGCAAAGTTTCAGGAGGCACCCAACCCATTATGGACCTGATTTCACCTCCTTTGCAGATATCTGTGACCAGGGGTCAGGTTTATCCTGTTTATCCTCTCCTCATTCCCTGCAGGAGAGAGGTGAAAACCTCCCAAACCCCTTCTGTCATTTCTGCTGCTTCTTGAAATGAGCTGGAAATGATTTCATTTATCTGGTCAGCGTTCTCCTCTCTGTGGTCTCTGCTGATGACTTCTCTCTGCTGCTTCCTTCCCTCCCCCTCCTCTCTCTGGGGCTTTTCCTGCTGTGCAGTTGGAGCTTTTGGAGTGTTCCCAGTGATCCTCCTGAAGAAACAGGGCCAGAGGACAAAGGAGGAACTCTCTGAGCTGTTTTTAGGGACATCACTGACTCCCTGCACAGCCCAGGCTCTGTTCTAGTTATTTTATGGGGAATTTATGGGACAAATGCACTTTTGTCAGTGCAGGGGTGGTTACAGATGGGGTTGGCTGGTGGAAATTGGGGGTATTCCTGCCAGAGTGGTTTGCAGGATGGGTTCCCTTCATTGGAAACTCTTCTGGGAAGAAATTCATCCTGAGAATACCCTGAAACACCTAGAGGGTGGTGTAGGGAAGGCAGCTTTGCCTTTGGATTCTCTTCCATCCTTTTCCCAGCAGCTGTGGCTGCCCCTGGACCCCTGGCAGTGTCCAAGGCCAGGCTGGACACGACTTGGAGCAGCCTGGGACAGTGGAAGGTGTCCCTGCCCATGGAAGGGGGTTGGAATTGAAGGATCCTTTCCAACTCAAGTCATTCCATCATTCTGTGATAAACAGGCAATTAAACTGGATCTCAGAAAGGTCTGGGACTGTTAACAAAGAGCCTCTCAGTGCTCCACGCTGTTATTTTGCTGCTGCTGCTGGGAAAATGGACAGGGAGCAGTCAGGAAACGTGGCCAGAGCTGCTGATTAGTGGCAAATTAACACCAGAGCCAAGCCTGGAGTCCTGAGGTGCAGTGCCTGAACGTAACCCCAGCAGAGCACAGCTTCACATGTGCCTATTTGCACCTCCTTCGGTGAAATTAGGCTTTATTTCTCTACTTTCATTGAATTTGGGAGCCCAGCTATATTCTCAGAGGGATTTAAGAGGGAGAATGTCAGAGCCAGGGGTCAGAGCACTGCACCTCCTTCATCCTTCTGTCCCCCTGGCATCCCTCACTGCAAGCAGGAGCTGGAGGCTTATCTGGCACCTTCCAAGCCATAAAATAAACCATCCCAAGAGCCCAATATTGAATTTTTCACTCCCTGCAGAGCCTGGCTGCTGTGCAAACAAGAGCCCTCTCACCCCAAGGGAGCTGGCAGCTGGCTTCTCACTCTTCCACTCATTTTTTAATGAAGTGTGGTGGCATTTCAGGGGCATATGGCACCCCCAGTGACCCACAAGCAGAGCTGGTTGTGAAAGTGGGACGAAATGAAAGGCAAACAGCAGGGCTGTGCCAATAAATGAACATTCTGTCCTGCCCAGCTTCCCCTGGGCCATGGGGAGCAGGGCTGGTAATTCACCAGCTGCTTCTCACCACAGATGATTTGCAGTTGCAGAATTGCTCATTTAGAGCCACTCTGGCACTTTGGGCTCGAGGAGATCCCACATTCCCAGGAGCTGGAACAGATTGGAAGGGCTGTCCCTCCCCAGCTTGTCTCAAAGACCTTTGGGGACCCCACAGTGTGTGTTCCTCTGCCTTCCAGCTCCGTGGGATGTGTCAAATAAATCCCTGCACGTTGAGGAAGGATCATTAAGCTCCTCTCATTGAGCTCACCACGAGGGGAGGGGGGTGTGTAAATGAACACTGCAGGGGTTTTGGTTCCTTCTCAAAGCAATGACAGAGAATCTTTTCCTCCAATTAGAAATTAAAAGCTGATTTCCCCCTCTTAGCCCAGAGTCAGCCTTGGGATGTGGGGCCTTGCAGGTCATTCCTGCCATTAATGACTGTGGCATTGAGCTGTACCCCAGGATTCGGGGTTAGGTGGTGCCTTGGGCACTCCCCTGGGGCTCTGCTGCCTGTGCAGGTGGAGGAGTGGAGGCACAAGTGAACATTTGTGGGGTCACTGAGGATGTGGCTGTGTCCCACTGCTGCCAAATTCCTTCCCACTGCAGGTGAGCACAGGGATGGAGCTGAGGGAAAAATGCCTGAAATAATCCATAGGAGACAGGGAATGGGATGAGCCCTGCGGGAGAGGCTCCTTCACACAGACATTTTCACCTCCTTTTCACAGAACCACAATGGTTTGGGCTGGAAAGAGCCTTAAAACTCATCCAGTGCCATGGCAGGGACACCTTCCACTGTCCCAGGTTGCTCCAAACCCATCCAGCCTGGCCTTGGACACTTCCAGGGATCCAGGGGCAGCCACAGCTTCTCTGGGCACCCTGTGCCAGGGCCTGCCCACCCTGACAGGAAAAAAAATTTCTTCCTAATACCCCATCTAACCCTACTCTCTGTCAGTTCGAGGCCATTCCCCTTTGTCTTGTTGAATTCAGCTTGGAAATCTGGTGTCAGGGCCAAGCAAGCACATGAAGGCAGCCCAGGGAATGGGACAGGCAGCCCCTGAGTGTGGCTGTGTTTGACCTTCCAGGGGTTGAGCTGCAGTCAATGCAAACAGCAGGGTGAGGGCAAGCCAGGCTGGACCCACAGAAAACAAGCTGGCCTTTAATCCCTGCCATTATTAATTCATTCCAGCACCTGGATGTGAAATGAGAGAGGGATTCAGCTGCTGAGTGAGGCAGAGCTGCTCCCTGGGCCTGAGCAAAGGCCTTTCATCAGGGGAGGTCACTCCATCCCAGCCATGGATGCTGGGCACAGCCTCCAGTGCCAGGGTGATTATCCCACCATCCCAACAAACCCTGTCTCCCATGGGTCTGACCAGGCAGGATTTGTCACTGTGCTGCTGGAAGGCTGACCTGAAACAGAGACTGGACAGAGCTGGAGAATAAAGCAGGGATTTATTGAAAGGCTTTTAGGATACACCTTGGGCAGGACAGGAGCCCGACCAAGGCTGCACCCGGGTGGATCAAGAATAGTCACAAAAAAATGGCCCCCTGCTCATGAGATCTTATACTTCTATAAGTTTTGGTCCATTTGCATCTTGGGGTTTAATTGTCCAGTTCCAGCTCCAGGCTGTGAGGTCCCATCCTTCTTCTTCCTCCCTCCAGCCCACCCTTGTTTGTGCTTTTGGGGCTGAAAGTTGTCCTTGGTGTGCAGCAGGACAAGGATTTGTTTTGTGTCCCTGCTGTGTGCAGAGCTGAGTGACACTGCCTGTGAGCTCAGAGCTGCACCCCTGGGCAGCACAGAACCTGAAATACATGAAAACTAAAACTTAAGGCACCAAGTGTCCTGCCCCCAGTGCCCAGCCCAGCTGCCAGGGGAGCAGGCTGACTGTGCCCATTGAGCAGGCTGCTCTCCCTGCTGGGCACTGAACAGACCAGCCAGTGTACCAGGGCTGGGCCTGTGCCACCAGCACTGGGGGCTGCAGCAACGTTCCACCTTTGCTCTTCCTGCCTTTCCATCCGTCCATCCCTCACAGGAAGGACTCCTTGTTCCCGTGCCAGGCTCAGTGCTGGCACTGCTCCTGCTGGCTGTGAATGCTCTCCTCTGAGAGCAGCTTGCTGGGGAGGACAGGACACAGTCAGGGGTTTGGTTTATTTTATTTTATTTTATTTTATTTTATTTTATTTTATTTTATTTTATTTTATTTTATTTTATTTTACTTTATTTTACTTTATTTTATTTTACTTTATTTTACTTTATTTTACTTTATTTTATTTTACTTTATTTAATTTCATTTCACTTTATTTCATTTTATTTTATTTTATTTTATTTTATT
Source organism: Trochalopteron elliotii (assembly GCA_024734555.1). Taxonomy (NCBI): domain Eukaryota; kingdom Metazoa; phylum Chordata; class Aves; order Passeriformes; family Leiothrichidae; genus Trochalopteron; species Trochalopteron elliotii. The sequence goes on along the minus strand of JANPWX010000460.1, from coordinate 132,495 downwards.
TTATTTTATTTTATTTTATTTTATTTTATTTTATTTTATTTTATTTTATGGCCAGCACGCAGAGGCTGTGGCCAGCTCCAGCTCACTGCTCAGGTGAGTGCCTGGGCCCAGAAATGAGTGTCACCACGTCCCTGTGGCTGTGCTGCACACAGAGGGCACGGGGACAGAGCTGGCAGTGCTGAGGGGCAGAGCTCTGCTGCTGCAGCAACCAAAACCCCCCCAGACACCGGGGCTGGCTCCAGCTGATGCCAAATTCTGCAATTTATTCCCCCACAGCACAGCAGGGTTGAGCCTGGAGTGACAGGACAAGGGGGAAATGGATTCAAACTGACAGAGAGAAGGGTTTAGATGGAATATTGGGGAAAAAATCCCTCCCTGTGAGGGTGGGAGGCCCTGGCACAGGGAGCCCAGAGCAGCTGTGGCTGCCCCTGGATCCCTGGCAGTGCCCAAGGCCAGGCTGGATGGGGTTGGAGCCATCCGGGGTAGTGGAAGGTGTCCTTGCCCACGGCAGGGGGTGGAACAGGATGATGATTCTTACAATACAGTGAATAAAGTGAAGCAAAACCCTGCCCCTTCCTCCCCATTCTGCCAGCTGAGGTGATTGGCAACAACTTGCAGTGGGACCATTGAAGAATCCCGTGCTGTTTCCAAATCCAGAGGGGGTGAAAAATCCCTGGATCACATTTCTTTCCATATATTTTTTTCCCCCCTCTGTCTCAGAGCAGGCGTCCTCTGTCCCATGCTGCTGACCCTGCCTGGCTCCCTGCTGGTAAACAGGGCTGGGGTGGGCAGGGAGAGGCTCTGCTGGCTCAGCCCCTCTGGCATGGAACAACATCTCAGGGCTCCTCAGTGCTGCTGTGAGGGGGGATCTGCAGCACAGACCTGCCCCAGGGCACATCCCACGTGTCCCTGGCTCCTGGCCCTCTGCTCTGCCTCCCAGGAGGTTTAAAATACAACCTGGTTCACAGCTGCTATTTTGGGGGCTCCCTGTTTTCCCCTGCCTGAGCTCCCCAAGCATGTGCTGCTATTTTTTTCCAATAATGATCAGCATTGCCCCACAGGTTTCTTTTTAGAAAATCCACTTTTAGCCCTGATTACGCAATTATTACTCCCCGAAATAATTTGTTATGTGAGCTGGATTTTTTTTAATTTATTTTTTCTTTTCAAAATAAAAACAGCACCAGGTTTTGCTTCATTTATAGTGCTGCTAAGTGGTTTCCCCCAGGATTAGAGTGGGGTTCTCCACGGAATGTGTGCTTCCCAACACCCCTATCAATGTGTTTAGCTCTGATCCCTGTAAAAATCACCAAACAGTCCCAGCTTTCATATCCTTGGACAAGCAGAAAAATATTTATAGAAAGGAGGACAAGACCACATGGAGCTTTAGGGACAATTGCAACATTATTCCCAATTTGGGAGGCTGGAAACCAATCCAAGGCAGAGGAACTCGGTGTCTCAGCAAGGTGTGATGGTGTCAAAGCACCGTGGGGTGGGTTTTGTTCTGTCTCGGGGTGAGAAAAGCCCTGAAATGCTCAGCAGGGCTATCCCAGCACCCTGCCCATGCTCTGCTCCAGCTGTGCTCTGTCCCAGTCCAGCTGTGCCCTCCCCAGTCCAGCTGTGCCCCCTCCCAGTCCAGCTGTGCCCTCTCCCAGTCCAGCTCTGCCCTCTCCCAGTCCAGTTTTACCCTCCCAGTGCAGCTGTTCCCTCCCCAGTCCAGCTGTGCCCTGCTCCCAGTCCAGCTCTTCCCTCTCCCAATCCAGCTGTGCCCTCTCCCAATCCAGCTGTTCCCTCCCCAGTCCAGCTGTGCCCTCTCCCAGTCCAGCTGTGCCCTCTCCCAGTCCAGTTTTACCCTCCCCAGTCCAGCTGTGCCCCCTCTCAGTCCAGCTGGGAGCAGCAGCTCTTTGTGGTTCCAGTTCTGGCCTTGCTGCCAGGCACTGAGGGGGACCCACAAGGACAGAATTTGCTGTTGATGTGGCAAAAAGAGTCTCCAAACTTTGATCAGAGTGGCAGAACCTGAGCCCTCGGGACACTTTTATTGGAGGCAGATCCTGGTGCTGGCAGAGACAGGGAGGGGATGTGAATTTGGGAATATTCCCCAGCTGGATGTCCCTGAGGAGCCTGAGCAGGACCCAGGGTGGTGGCAGATGGCACATGGGCCTGCAGGGAGGTGTCTCCTGCTGCCAGGCAGGGGGAAAGTGAGGGCAAGGGGTGCCTGTGCATCGATATCCCCCAGGACAGGAGCCAAGGAGGGCCATTGACGTCAAGAGTGACCCCGCCAGCGCCCAGTGTCCCCTTACAGCCAGGAGCTTTTAGCTCCAGGAAAATGCCTCCCTGCTGAAGCTCTCACTGCTGCCAAACATGCCACAGCTCCTGGTGACTGGATCACCCCAGAGGCCTGAAAGGAAAACAGCACAGAACTCCTTCAGAGGAGAGACAAGAGAAAACTTCTGAGCTGGGAGAAGTGAAGCAGCTCCCGATAAAACCCTGGAGGTCAATCTGGCCTCACAGAGCCACTGTGTGAGGAGGCTCAGGAATTCAGGAGCCCAAAAGGCTTTATCCAAGCCTGGAAAGCGTGATGCCATCCCATGGTGGTGGCACTTTTATGGAGCAAGGCCAGCAGGGGCATCTGCTGCTGGGAGTTTGCCCCAGCACCTGGATGGAGCCGAGCCAAGAGGACAGGAGATGGTGCTCTGAGCCTGAGCAATCCAGGCAGCCCTTCACAGCCCTCTCCCTGCTGTCCACACACCCTAAAGCTTCCTGGCAGGCTGGGGGGGATCACAGCAGCTTTCCTGCGGGGCTGGGCGGGGGCTGGGAGCCTGGGGATGTTCCCTGGAGGAGCTGGGTGCTCTTCCTGCTGGGACTGAGGTGAGCAGCCAGGGCTGTGCTCTCCCCCTGGGCACTCCTGCTGCTGGGGAAGGGCTCCAAGGGGAAAGAAAAGGAAAAAAAAATACTTTAGACTGTCCAAGGAATAGCTTGAGGATGTCTGGGAGTGCTCCCATGCACTGCCTTGGGTGTGACATCCAC
>JANPWX010000460.1:92464-123550 GCA_024734555.1 Trochalopteron elliotii | reverse complement strand
AAACGGGAATCACCACAACGGTTTCTCTGTGAATTTACCTCAGAGGGGAAAATGCCCTTTCCCAGTTTTTCCTGCTAGGAGAGAAGTGTCCACACCTCTGAAACCGGGTGGGAAATGTAGTTAATCTAAGGACTACCAGCCACAATTAATTCCCTTTGCAGCTCCTAATGGCTGGAGAGGATTTCATCTCGCAGGATGAAATTCCAAGCCATTCCAAGGCAATTTCCTTTATTATCCCAGCTTGCAAATTGCCTGTTCCTATTGGGCTTCAACGCAGGTCTTTTGAAGTTTAACACATCTGCCAGTTTATAAAGTCATTATTTTTAATTAATAGATAAAGTTCCTCCATTATTTTCCGAATTAACTCCAGCTGAAGAGGAGACAGAGCCAATAAGTGTCTGTGTGTATTCACTGGGAAATTCTCTCAAAACGCTGTGATTAAAGGTGGAGAAAGGAATTTGGGCTTTATTTGGCAGATAAATGGAAAAGCAGAGCAAAATATTCCTTGCAGGGGCCAACCTGCCCTGCTCCCGTGGACCAAGGAGGTGGAATGTCAGGATAGTGTCCTGGAAATGGCAGGGACCTTTTTCTGGGAGCCCTGGTCCCTCTCCTGCTCCCCACCTCAGGACCCTCCCCACGGGGCTCAGCTTGGTCTGGGTTCAGAGCAGTTTCTCCTCCAAGGTCTGGGCACACATGGAAAGGTTTGGGGAGGACGTGAAGGTGGAGTAAGGATGGAAGGCTTGAGGATCTTGGATTTTGCTCAGCCTGCACTCCTTGTACAGTTCCCCCAGGGTCCTGGGATTCCAGAAAAGCAGTCTGGGAGAGGGATAGCCACCACTGGGTGTTTATTCCTGGAGGATTCTCCTGGATCCTTGAGGACACTGTGATTAAAGAGCTCCACTTGACCTGGCAGAGATGGAAAGATTAAATTTAGGACAGAATTGATTATTCCACAGTGATGTGTCTCAAGAGTGAGCCTGGAGTTGAAGGGTAACACAGCCCCTGCCTGTTTGCCTTAGAACACTCTAAAACCCACATTATTTACACATCAAAATAATCCCTGGATCTTCCTTTGCCCTGTGCTGCCTCATGGCTCAATCACATCCATTGTCATGGAAAAGATTCTTCCCCAGGAATTGTTCTGGATTCAAAGGAGAGGTCACAGTGGTGGAGGGACAGGGGAGAGGCTCCCAAAATCCAAGTGGAGAAGGCAGGGTGTTCTCACAGGATTCCATCCAGGGAGGAATGGGAGGCAAGAAGGGAAAAAAAAAAGAAAATAAAGAGTGAAGAGCTGGCAAGGTTGAAGAATCTGTTACGGACAAACATAATTTTAAACATGAAATCCAGCCCAAGCACAGCCAGATCTCAGGAAATCACACTGGCAACTCAAATATAAACCAAAAATGAGATTGTTTATTTGGCATCGAATTGGACTTTTCAGGATATTCTTTGCAAGTCATAAAGATGAAGAAATTGTCTCAAATCGAAGTGACCAAAGAAAGAAGTGCTGTGAACAGTTCAAGCCTTGGTTCAGTGACTGGCCAGGCTGGGTTTATGAGCTGAGAGCATTTCCCTGAACATTCACAGGGTGTTAAATCAACTCACAACTTTACAGATTTAACATGGGAAGAAAGCCATGGTTATCATTTGATTTCCAGTGCAAGGCATGAAGTCTCATGTGGCACCTCCAGCTCTGGTCCCTCCTGCTCTGTTTGTGCAGCAGAGGAAGTTTTCAGGGCGATGTCTGCAGATCACTGGGACCCACAAAGGTTGCTGAGAAAGGCACTTTGACACATCCTTCACAGCAAACCACAGATGTGACACTGACAGAAAAACCCCTTTATCTGCACTGGGAAAGTTTTAGCTGTCCATAAATGAAAGCAGTCAAAAAGCACTTGGAAAGACATCAAAGTTTAGGCTAAAGACCAAGAAAGGACAGTTTTCTTTGTAGCTATAAAGGGTGAGGGAGCCAAGCCACAGACAAGGATTGTCACTAAGCTGTCTCAGAGGACATCAGGGTGGCAAAGCCAAAAGGTTTGGCCCCAAAATTTGCCCGAGATGAAACTGGGGATTAGACCTGGGAGAGCTGGGATTGTTCAGCCTGGAGAAAAGAAGTTTTGGGGTGACTTAACAGTGGCCTGAAGGAGCTACAGGGAAGATGGAGAGAGATTATTTACAAGGGCCTGGAGTGACAGGACAAGGTGGAATGGCTTCAAATGGACAGAGCTGCTTCACCAGGCTGGGAGCTCAGAAAAGGTCCCAGTCTGAGGGAGTTCCATGCATGAAATCTTTAAAGGGAAAACAGATAAACAGGGGAGAAGTGCAATTCCAGGGCTGCATTTAGATGTTTTGGGCAGTAGCACATTTCAAATGTATAAACAGACACTACTTTTACTGCACAAGAATGTCACAACAGAGGCTCTGAACAGCTGAGGGACGTGGGCACCTCCTGGCCCAAGACCTGGCTTACCCTGGCATCCCACTGGACCTTGGAAGTAACTCAGGAAGATAAATTGCTTGACAAACAACAAAGATCCTGTTAATCCTAATCAGATATGCCTCCCCAACCCCGCAGCAAAGAATTTCTTCCAGATATCCACCCTAAATTTCCCCTCTCTCAGTGTGAAGCCATTCCCCTTGTCCTGTTCCTCCAGTTCCTGATGAATTATCCCTCTTCTCCTTCCTTGGAACCCCTTCAGATACTGGAAAAAGCTGAGGGGTGTCCAAAAAATCTCTTCTCCAGCCTGAACATCCCCAACTTCTTCAGCCTGTCTCCACAGGGAATGTGCTCCTGTCCCCTTATCAACCTCGTGGCCCTGTTACAGAGCAATCATCCAGAAAATCCTGGGGAAACTCAGGGGAGAAACTGTAAATGATGGCCCCTGAAGAGGAGCAAGAGCACTGTGCAAGCTTGGAGAGAGGAAGGGAATTGCTGAAGTGCTGGAGTGAATTCCCAGCACAGTTTCACTCCATCCACCCCCCTCCAGATGTTTGTCTATAAAAGGTTCATTTAAGCTCCATTTCTTAGCTAAAAGGGTTGATAGCAAAGATCTTTATCCTCTGCCTGGCTACTACTCTGATGAGCCAAATAGACAAGCCCTGCCAGAGAAGAGCCTGCTCTGGGAGCTATATTTGTAGCTGTGAGAACACAAAAAGTTATGCCTTTGGAATAGAATTGCCTGATTTCTCAGATGTCCTTCTGGATCCTGGCCTGGCAGCTCATTTCCCTATCTCCAGTTTTCATCTCCAGATTGCTGCAGTGCAGCAGCCCGAGGTTCTGAAGGCACTGGCACTAAGAGTTCTTGCTGCCCTGGAGAAACACATCCTCAGAGGGTTGTTAATCACTGAGTTTGTTATCCTGGACGTGGTGGGAGGGATGGAGGAGCCTGACTGGAGTCTGGGAGCTGGTGCAGAAGCTGGGGAGCCTGGGCTGAGCTCCCTCCTCTCCAGAGCACCACAGAGACAAAGCTGTCCCAGCTGTGCAGCTGAAATCCTGCACAGGCCAGAGGAGCAGGGATGGGATGCACCCACAGGACATTGTCCTGCTCCCAGGCACATTTAGGGCCAGATGAACACACTGCCACAAGTGTGGTTGTTGGATTTGTGGTTGTTCTTCCCTTGTTGGAAGAACCAGAGTGACCACACCGGAGCCTCAGCACAAGCTGAGGATGTCCTCTGCTTCCCAATCCCACTGGTTTGCTATTTCCTCATCCAGCCCTGGCCTGATCTCCCCATCAGCACCCACAGACCTGCACAAAGCTCCTCCTTTTCCATCCACTTTATCATTAAATATCCCCAAATCCCAAACCAGCAGCCCAAGGGACACCTTTTAGGTTTGTATTTTTGCAGGTGGGGAGGAAACAGCTCAGATATCTGCTCCTGGCCCAGTGTTTTTTCCACTTTGGATGGACTCACTCCCAGCTGGAAGTGTGAGGGAGTGGACAGCTGCTCCTGGCCCCAGAGGTGAGCAGGAAGGAGCAGCCAGGGAACATCTGGTCAGAGGAGAAGGTTCAGGGCACAGAGCTCAGCCCACGGCGTTCACTCCCCGCAGCTCGTGGCTGCAAGAACAGCCAGGAAGAATTTGTTCTCCCAGGATGAGCCAGGAGAGGGGATCCAGGGAAAGAGGGTCAGTGGTGGCAAAAGAAAAGACATTTAATGCTGACAGCCTGCAGGGATGGGCCAGGAAATCCAGCAGTGCAGGAGAGGCTGCAGGGGAGCAGCTGGAGGAGAGGGGCTGGAGGGTGGAAAGGAACTGCCTGGAGTGTGTCCCTCCTTCTGCACTGAGGGGGATCTTTAGGCTGGAGAAAAGGAGGCTCAGGGGGGAACTTGTGGCTCTGCACAAGTCCCTGACAGGAGGGGACAGCCAGGGGGCTGACCATGACAAGAGGGAACAGCCTCAGGCTGGGCCAGGGGAGGCTCAGGGTGGACAGCAGCAGGAATTTCCCCATGGAAAGGGTGCTCAGGCCTTGGCAGTGCCCAGGGAGGTTTGGATCCCCATCCCTGGAGTGTCCCAGGAAGGGCTGGAGGTGGCACTGAGTGCTCTGGGCTGGGGACAAGGTGGGGATCAGGCACAGGCTGGATTTGATGGATTTGGAGAACTTTTCCACCCTCAGTGATCCTGGGATTGTGTGACTGTGTGCCCATCACTGGGGGATGGCCCAAGCACCAGAAGATGGCACTCCTGGCTGTGCAGCCATCCCGGAGATGAAATTCCTCACGTTTGATCCCAGCCTCTCTCCAAAGCCAAGGACCTGTTCCCAGTCTTTCCAGGACCACAATTCCCCCCCTTTGTGGGTGACAGCTGCTCTTGCTGGCCAGCAGAGCGTGGCTGGAGGAAGCCATTAATTTGTTTTTCTATTAAAGTTTGAGGAAAAAAAAATTGTTTTCTTGCGACCATGACCAAGAAAGGAGGCAAGAGCACCAGGCAAATAAACAGTCACAAGTGTCCCTCAGAGCTCTGTTTATGCTTCTCCCCTGAAAAACAGCTTCAACCCAGTGCAAGACTCCAGGACAGAGCTGGGAAAAGGGGGAGAGCTGGGAAAAAGCAGCCCAGGCAGAGCAGAGGGTCCCTGTCACTTGTCCAGGCCAGGGGACAGCCACCATGGCTGAGCTGGGGTTGTGTCCAGCTGGGGACAAGCAGAGGCATCTCTGCTTCCCTTCCTCTTTGATGGAGGGGCTTGTGGACATCCCAGCAGGAATGTGGGGGAGGAAAACCCCCCCTGGGTCTGCCCTGAGGCATTCTCAGGAGACAGGAATGTCACCTGCAGGAGCAGTGACCTTCAGGAGGGACAAGGCAACATTTTCCAGCATTTTCCCTTTCTTCCCACTGGGATCTTGGTTGCCTCTGCTTTTTCTCTCAGTGGCACCACAGCTTGGTCTGAGAGCAGGTGGGAAGTGGCCAAGCCACCCCCAGTGTGTCACTGTCCGTGTCCCCAAGCAGGGACAGACAGGGAGTGCAGGGACAAGGGGCTGTGGCCACATGTGGCACCTGCAGCAAGTCCTTTTTGCCCTTATTGCACTCCTTGGGACCCAGCCAGACCCAACAATGATCCCCTTGGAGGTGGAGGGGTAGATGCTGGCACGGCTCTGGTCCAGGCAACCCAAATCCTATAAAACCCACCCCAAAAAGCTGCATTGAGATTCCTCCCTGGGCTGGGAGTGTTGGCAGCTCTTGCCTGCTTTAGGTGGGCAAATTCTGGGAATCAGGGGCTCTCCTGGCTGGCTCTGAGTTCCTCTTCCATGGACAAGGAGAAGACCATTTCCCTGAACCACGGCATTTCTGAGCAATGCCATTCCCAATGTTGTGTTTCTAATCCTCAAAGGGAATTTACAGAGATATTTGGGAAAGGATGAGGTTGGATCAGTTTTGGAAGAGCTCTGATGGTTTGTCAGAGAGGAAAAAGAGCAAAAATCCTGGTCCTAAACAGGGTGTTCATCCAACTGCTCTGCATTTCTCATAAGAGGAACTGGGCCACAAACTGCATGAATTGTCCTCAAATCTGTGATTCTTCCCCCAAACTGCAATGTCCTCTTTATGAAACCCCCCAACTCCTGACCTAAACCCCCCAAACCATCTTTGCCTTGCTCCTTTTTGCTTTTAAAGTCGTGCTCCAGTGCTGAGCAAAGCAATCCCCACTCACAGATTGTGTTTGCAGCAGGGCTTTGGATCTCCCAGTATGAAAAATGCTGCAACTATGTCAGTTATTCCTTTTCCCATCAGAGCAGAGCAGAGAGTTCAATCCCCTTTAGGAAACTCTTCTCCATAATTAGGAAAGTGTCACGGAAATTGTTTATCTTAATCAGGGAGGCTGGCACTGTGGAGGCTGTGAACTCTGCAAGGGCCCCAAAAACAAGCTGAGCTTTTCTGAGACCTCTGATGGGGCTTGGCAGAGAGCAGGGGGCTGAGGGAAGGCTGTGTGGCACAACTGGGGCAGAGGAAACTGTTCTGATGCCACTGGTCTGGCAAGGATGCTGCTTTGCCAGTGAAAGTCCTGCTTTGGGGCCATTTCCAGTGGTTTTTTTGCAGGAATTTTCCTGAGGGAGCAGGTTCTCCTCCACGTGGGGACTGAGGTGACGTGAGCCCCAAGACTTGCAGGGAGAATTCAGGTTCATTTTGGTTGATTGGGGAACACCAGTGAGACAGAATTAGAATTTTGGCCTTAAAGATCATCCCAGTGCCACCCCAGCCATGGGCAGGGACACCTTCCATGTCCCAGGCTGCTCCAAGCCCTGTCCAACCCAGCCTTGGACACTTCCAGGGATCCAGGGGCAGCCACAGCTTCTCTGGGCACCCTCCCCACCCTCACAGGGAAGAAAATTTTACTTCTTGAAGACTTCAGAGTCCTCTTCCTTTCCCTGCAGAGCTCAGGTCACTCTGACAGACACCAGAGTGGTGGCAGGAGGTGGCTGTGGGAAGATGGAAATATCCCCAAGAAGATGGAAATGAGTTTGCTTTTCTCCTCTTTTCTTTTCACTGGCTTCACAAATGGAAACAAAAGGGGAGAAAACAAAACTGCAGAGCAGGAACACGAAAAGCAAACGTGAGGATTCTTGGTTTGTGGTGGCTGAGTCATTCACGGCCCTGCTGGTGAGGGACACGTGGTGGCACTGCAGAGGTGGGGAGGTGGCAGATGGCATCTCCAGGGCAGCTTTCCAGGGCCAGTTTGTGTGGAGAGGCGCTCAGGATGCAGCTCAGGGGATGTGTGACCACACCTGAGTCACCTCAGGCACTCCCCAAGGGGCTCCACGAGCTGGATCCGTGTCCTGCACAGCCCAGTGACCCCATTTACATCTCTGTGCCAACTCTCCCCTCTTTGGAGAGCCATTCCGAGGAGGAGTCTCACCTTGGGGGACACAGGAGAGGCTGATGTGCCAGAGATCCCTGATGGAGCACGTTTGGCTGATGCAGATGTACTCCAGGATCGTTTGGGCCTCTTTATTCTGTTGCTATTCGTCAGCCCTCATTAAACCCAGCCCTGCCCTGACAAAGCACTGGCAGCGAGAGTGCAGAGCTCAGCTTTGTCCCTGGGACAACTTAATCTTCCTTCAGGCTGTAGCTGCTGTGGAATAATAAAGCTTCCCTGCTCTCCCAAAGGTCACATCCTTTCCCAACACCCTCCCCAGTAGCTCTGGGCTGTTGTGGGAGGGAGGGGGAGTTTCTGTCTCCACAAAGGGATGTGCTGCCAGTCCCTGCTCCTATTTCACAGAGTTCCTCTTGCCCTGCCCTGCCCAGCCTGCCCTTCCAGGCTGATGAAGTTTTGGACTGGCTCCACTGCTGGAAGACCCTCAGCCCAGTCTGAGCACCCACAGCATCACTGCAGCTTCTTGCTGGACTCGTGTCCCTCAGGGTTTGCTTCTCCCCATCCTGTGCATCCCTGCGCTCCCTGGAAGATGCTGCTCTGGTGAATCCCAGAAACCTTGAGGCTGGAAAATCCCTCCAGCATCATCAAGTCCAAGCTGTGCCCAATGCCCACCTTCTCACCAGCCCAAAGCACTGAGTGCCACCTCCAGCCTTTCCTTGCACACCTCCACCACCTTCCTGGGCAGCCCCTTCCAAAGCCTGACCACCCTTTCCATGGAGAAATTCTTCCTGAAATTCCTTCTTCTCTCTGTTTTCAATAATCACCTCCTCAGACCTGTTTAACTTTCACCCCTCTCTTCACGTGCCCTTCCTTTGTTCTCAGCTCTGCAACAAACCCACCTCCTCTGCTGTGCCACAGCCTCCATGTGCCTTTGCAAAGTTTAATTGTCCAGAGAACAATTAAGCTGAGCTTCTCTCTCCCTGCTGTGCAGCAGGAAGGTTGTAAGAGCAGCTGAGCTCGGGCACCGGGGTTTGCTCCAGCCCTGTCCTGACCTCAGTGGGGTTTGGGCATGCTGGCACTGATCCCTTCTTCCCACAGGACACCTTTTGCTCCTCACTGTTAAAGGCAGGAATGGCAGCAAAGCTGCAGCTCCACAAAGATTTCGTGTGGTGATTCCACATCATGGTGGTCAGTCCTGAATTCAGGAGGGGAAAACACCTCGTTTGGCCCAGTTTTGGGGAGATGTGCCCTGCACCATCCCTTGCTGGTGCTGGTGAGGTCATTTCTGTGTAAGAACCTCAGTGCCAGTTGAGGGACAGCTGAGGAGGGGACAGCTCACTGACCACAGCCTTGGAGGTCACTTTGACTTTGGCCCTACAGTGGCTTGATGGAGCAGAGGAAATATTTAGAAGTCAGAAGCAGTGGAGATGGATCAGCATCCTCCCACAGCTCTGCACCAGGGGAGGGTTTCATTTGCCATTTGAATTATTTCTTTTATTCTTTAACTTCATCAGGGCTCAGAGAGGAATGTGGAGGCTGCCCCAAGCTCCTCCAAAGCCATTGATTCCCATGAAAAGACTGTGAACTTCACCTGTCATGGCACAAAATCTCTGCTGGTTGGCAGAGTGGCTGGGGGAGGATAAAGCCTGAATGGATAAAAAATATCCCAGAAATGAGAGATCCCAATAGCTGAACCCTGGCCAGCCCAGTGGGAAAAACTGGCAGAGTGACTTGGATATGAAAGGTCTGACAGGAAACAAACTGGTGCTGCTGATCCAACAGGCATTCCTGCAGGAATGGGAGAAGATTTGGAGCAAAGCTGTGGGAGGGAATGCTCCAAACCCACTGCAGTGCTGAGGGTCCAGTTTGCTTGGATCTGACAGCAAATGTCCCCCACGTGTGACTTTTCCAGGCCTCAACACCTCAGGGTATTTCCTACATCCCCCCAAAGCTGCCTGAAGATCCAAATCCATGTGCTGGGAGTGTGGTGGGAGAAGGTGGCACTGAGGGCTCAGCTGTCCCCTGTAGTCACTTCAGGGCTTCTGGAACACCAGGGTGGACTTGAAAGGGGCACAGCCCCTTCACAGCCACACTTGGGTGGATGTGCTTTCACATTTTGGGGTGGAAGTGTTCTCACACCTTTGGGGGATGTGTTTTCACACCCTGAGGGGATGTGTTTGCTCTTCTTGCTGCAGGAAGTGGTCAGACCAAGGCTTTTCTCTCAGTGCATTGCACACTAATATTTATTATTTTCGATCCCTTAAATTCTACATCATATTCAAGGCACTTCTCCCAAGGAGCCACTGTGTTTGCAAGAATTGTGAGGTTGCAAAAAAGGGAATTTGTCAGCTGGGAATGCTGTGCCCAGCTTGGATGGATTTCTGATCAAATCTGAGACTTTGAGTAGCTGTCTTACAGAAGATAATCAGAAAGCAGAAAGGTTTGGGGAGTGTTGGGTGTGAGGGAAATGAAGACATCCGAGGTTCTTTCCTCAGCCTGAGCGAGCAACATGAGCTGAGCCATCTCTTTTTAATGTTTCTTGCATTCTGGTGGGGCCCTTCTTCTCTAAAGCATCATTCCACTATGAAGAACCCTGCAAAGTTGGTATTTCCATGAATATTTCGTATTTAGTGCGAGCCAGGAGAAGGAGCAATGCACAGCCAGTCGTGAACTCATCCCCAGGAAATGGAATCACTTCAGAAAACACATGGAACACGTCACTGCTCATTAATTATGCACAACTTAATAAATTGCTGGGTACAGGCTGAGCTCAACTGCTCCATTTCCCCCCCCCCAAGCACAACAGAGTGGAACTAAGCCCTGCCAGATTTAGGTTTCTTGTGTTTTAATTCCTCTGGGGGGAGCATGTGGACATTTCTTATCAGAAGCTTAGAGTGAGAAATAACCCTCTCCTCTTATCAGTGACTCCTGGAGCTGGATCAAAGGATGTTTGCTGTGCCCTGGAGTCCAGTAGTGCCTGACTTGGAAGCAAACTCGTTTCCTGCCATGACTTCTTCCATGCCTTGCTCTTGGATGGAATCTTTATCCCTGGATCTCCTTTTCTTTCTATCAATCCCCTGTTCAGATTTAACCCTTACCCAGGGGAATGGTGACAAGGAGATCTGTGGAATTTTGTCCTCAGTAGATTGAAAATTTTGGGGGGAAATGCTGTTGATGGGGGAAGGAAATGATTTACACATTTTTGGGTCAGGTTTTGTGCGTGTTTTGTGTCTCACAAGGATTTCCCTTCCCCCAAATGTGCTGAAGTTTTTCATTTAGGCAGCTTGAAAGAAGCCTTTCAGCCTCATCTTTCAGAACCACTGCTGGGTTTTTCCCTTTTGAAATGTGACCTATATTTTAGAAATGAAGTTAAAAAGAAGAACCAATGGTCCCCAGATAAAATAAATCTCTTGGTTTGGGTCTAGTTCACCTTCTTTGTCACCACTGTTTTACAAAACAGCAGAGGGGAAAATGCAGCTCTGCCTGGGCTGAGCTAATTAATTTTCCTCTGCTTCCTTTGTTCACCCACCAAGCTGAAAAATTGGCTGTTCCTACAAGCTTTATTTGGAAATGGGCTGGGAAAGCTCCTTATTCAAACAGCCAGACTGTAGGAAATGCCCAGGGGATCAGAAGAGGAATAACACCAGGGGACAGCACTCGGGTTAGGAGAATTCCTCCTGTTCTTTGGTGTAAAACTGCATTTTTTTGCAAAAGAGAAACAGCTTTTGTGAGAATTAGCAAGGGTGATGGCTGCTTTGTAAGGAGCACGGTGATAGAAACGACCCCTGGTGCCAGAGGTAGTTCCTGATGTTATAAATGTATATTATAAAGTTGGCTTTTCGCAAGGTGTGTGCTATATGAATAATAACATTGTAGTAAAAATATAAGTTTTTATTTCTGCTATTAGCAAAAGAAAACAAGGCATAATAGTAGTAGTTGATATAGTATGCTTAAACTATCTGCTTAGTCAAAATAACATCCAGTAAACATAAAAAAAACCCTTGTTAGTAATATACCAACTATCAACATTTACCATCGGAAAAAAGTAAAAACCAAAGCCCAACCTAAAAGTAATAATGAAAGCACAACCAAAAAACACGCATACTCTAAAAAAGCAAACCCAAAGAAAGACCACACAAAACAGTCCCTAAAATATAAAAGCTGATTTATATATATAAAAAAAAAAAATATTCAACAGCCTGATGGGATAAAAAAAAAAGTATTTTAAAAAAATATCTCTAATGCAGCAAAGTGTGGACTTGGCTGAATGCCAAGTCACCCCAGCCAGCCATACTTTGCTTTTTTTTTTCCTATCTCCTAACTGTCTTCCTTTCTATTAAACCTATTTCTTAACATTTACATAAAAAGCGATCCTCGTTTTTCCCGCTGAGGCGCGGGAGGAGCTGCGGGCCCTGCAGGAAGGGAGGAGGCACCTGAGTGACTGAGGGGCCTCCATGACACGGCTTTGGCCCTGTTTTTCCCGAGTTATTTTTGCTCCTAACGAAGCCCTGGGCTGGTGGAAATGAGCTCAGGAGCTCGGGGCTTCCTGTGTGGTCACCTGCCAGGCCCCACCAACAGGGCCCGTCACACCGTCCCCAGGGCAGGGGACAGTCCCCAATGTCCCTCACGGGGCAGGACCAGCCCAGCTGCCCCACAACCCGCAGTGTTCCTCCCCAAAAACACAGCAGGGCCGTCCTGCATCCTCCCAGGGGGACAGCCACATTCCCAGACCGCTCCCCGAGGGAGCACTTGGCTTCTTCCTGAGTGTATTCCCGAGCAGTTCCACAGAAAGCCTGGAATAAATGAATCTTTTTCCTCTGTCGTTGGGGCTCGTCCACGGCTTCTTTTAACTCTTGGGGCGCTCAAGCCGTGTGTGAAAAACGAGGTTCACTTTCTATGTAGATTTTGAGAGATAAGTTTAATAGAAAGTAAGACAATTAGGAGATAGAAAAAAAGCAAAATATGGCTGGGCCGGGGTGACTTGACATTCAGCCAAGTCCACATTTTGCTGTATCAGAGACATTCTTTAAATCCCCTTTCTATTGCATCAGTCTGTTGAATGTTCATATTTTTCTATAAACTAGTTTCTATATTTCAGGAACTGTTTCGCATGGTCCCTCCTTGGGTCGCCCTTTTTAGAGCACGTGTGTTTCTGGGCTGTGTCTTCATCATCACCTTCATTATCACCTTCATTATCACCTCCAGCCTGGGCCTTGGTCCAGACTTTCTTCAGATGGGAGATGTTGATAGTTGGTGTATCAATAGCAGGGTCTTCTTTTCATGTTCACTGGATGTTATTTTGATTAAACAGACAGCTTAAGCATATTTTATCAATAGCAGGGTCTTCTTTTCATGTTCACTGGATGTTATTTTGATTAAACAGACAGCTTAAGCATATTTTATCAATAGCAGGGTCTTCTTTCCATGTTCACTGGATGTTATCCCGACCAAACAGACAGTTTAAGCACACTATATCAACTACTACCACTATGCCTGGTTTTCTTTACTAACAGCAGAAATAAAAACCTTATATTCTTAACACAATGTTATTATTCATATAGCACACACCTTGCCAAAAGCCAACTTTATAATGTATATCTGTAACACGTGGGGGGTTTGAGCTGTTTGGAAATGGTGGTGCAGGGTGGGGGGAGAATGGGGGTGGCTGAACAAATCCTGCTTTTCCTGGGGATAACGTGCAGCAGGATACTGCAAGTGGATGTGGAATTCTGGGCACAGGACTGGTGTTTCCAGCAGAGGAAGGACATGGAGCTGCTGGAGCAGCTCCAGAGGAGGCCACAAAGTTGATAAAGGGACTGGAGCACTGGGAATGTTCAGCATGGAGAGGAGAAGGTTGTGTGGAGACCTCACAGCACCTTCCAGAATCTGAAGGGGCTGCAGGCAGGCTGGAGAGGGAATTTCATCAGGAACTGGGGGGACAGGACGAGGGCAATGGCTTCACACTGAAAATGAGTGGATTTAAATTGGATATCAGGAAGGAATTGTTCCCTGTGAGGGTGGGCAGGTCCTGGCACAGGGTGCCCAGAGAAGCTGTGGCTGCCCCTGGATCCCTGGCAGTGTCCAAGGCCAGGCTGGATGGGATGGAGCAACCTGGGATAGTGGAAGGTGTCCCTGCCCATGGCAGGGGTGGAATGAGATGATTTTTAAGGTTCCTTCCAACCCAATTCATTCTGTAATTCTCAACCAGACAGCAAAGGGGGAGAACTGCTCACACTCACTCAAGTGGTGCTTTTCTCTTCCTCCCCACCAGCTCAGGTGCAGCTCCCACCCTTGGGAATGTGTCCTGTGGATCTCTGCAGGGACAAGATGGACACAGTGTTCCCACTGGCCTGGGGATTGCTGCCTGTTTCTGCCCAGAGATGGGAAAAAGAGCAGGGAACAACACTTCAGTATCCTGATCTTTCCCAAGGAACCTCTGGAGTGCTGGGTGTGGGAGGGCTGCACAATCAGGTCAATGATTTTTGGGCTACAGCAAAATTTCTCTCTCATTCCCAAGGTTCCAGGAACATGGAAGCCCTATCCTGGAGCAGTTTCCAGCAGGGACACCATGAACAAGTCAGCTTTAATCTTATTATCTCAATGATGCTCTTTATTAGCCTAAATCAGCCTGGCATCCTTTTGATGTCAGTCCAGGCTGGATTGTATCTCTCCCTCTTGGAAAGGCCATGGAAAACTCTATTCCTGGGATGTAAATAAGGAAGGGGAAAAAAAAATCTTCCTTGTTGATGAAGTGCTTTAGAGCACAAGGGAGGGAGAAAGTGGAATGATCAGAGAGAGGTCAGACCTCCTGAAATAAGGGTGACTTTTGGGCAACAAAGCCCCTCCACTCCAGGAGGAAATCCCAGGCACCAGCACAGGCTGGGATGGCCCTGCTGGAGCAGGGAGCTGCCACCAGTGACCCTCTGTGGTCCCCTGGCCCATCCTGGGATTCTGGGATGTTCCCAGGAGCCCATACCTTCACACCTGATGATGATGATGATGATAGGAAGCAGCTTTTCTCTTCCTCGTGCCAAAAAAGAGCTGAGTGAAAGCCCTGTGTAATCCCAGGGCGTGGTGGGTGACAGCACCATGATATCACTGCCTGGCAGTGCCAGCACCCTGCTCCCATGGCACAGCCTGCCGTGTTTCCACGTGTGGCAGCAGGAGATGGGATCTCACCTGCCTGAACATCCCAGCGTGGCACTGACTCCTCACCCAGGGAACAGAGAAATCTTGGCTTCAGCCCCACACTTCACACTGATCTCAGCAGGGTGGTTGTATAAGCATTTTGAATTTTTTTAAAAAAAAAACACATTATCTCATAGGGTTATTTAACCAGCCTTCTCACTGTGAGATTTGTGGAGCCAAAAAGGGGATGAACCTGCCCAATCTCCCTGTTCAGGCCACAGAACTAAAAGTCAGCAGAGAAAGGAAACCCAGGAAAATCAATCCACGCCATGAGCATTGCTATTAATGGCTGCTGATAAGAGAAATAATCTATTTTTAATTATCAGGATTGCTGGCTCAAGCACATCCCTCCAAAGCTCGTTTTGCTTCCCCCATGCTCATCCTTTGGCTGAGGAAGCCCCTTTGTGAGAAGGACTCAGATCCCAGGGGTTTCCAACTTCCCAGCCCTAAACAGGGATGTTGAGGCTGCTCAGAGACTTGGGGCTGCTCAGATTCCTGGATCTGTTTCCATCCAGGAGAACTGGGGGCTGTGGGTGAGGAGAGGAGCCTGGCAGGGATGAAAAATATGCAGAGCAACCCAGGCTGCAGTTGGTAGAAAGTCCAGCTGGCATAAGCAAGGGAGAAAAATTCCCAGGAATTTTAGGCTTTAGGGCAAGAGGATAATTCCTTGGTTTTCTCTCAACCTGAGCATCCTCTCATGTTCCCTGCTGGCCTCTGACTCTAGTTGTTGTAATTAACTCACAGAGCACAAGCTAATTACAACACATCACTGCCTCAGAGTCCACAGAGGGAAAAAAGGGACCCCCTGGCACAGCCCATCCCACAGGATCAAATCCCTTTGCCATCCATTAGCAGCTTTTCCCGGGCACTGATTTCCCAGAAATTCCCCTCTGGACTCTGGGGTGAGGAAACTCCCCGGCCCCAGAGAACTTCTGTCCCTCAAGTGTGAAATTGCAGCAGAGGGGAAGTGGAGAAGGGACATTAATTCATGGGACAGCTTTAATGTGGGAAGATATTTCATCTTTCCCTCATGCAAATCCTCCAGGAATATGAACGACCTCCAGCAGGGACTGCTCTCAGAGTTACGTTTTGTTGTTGGAATGAAAATTAGGGAATGAATTTACCCTGGACACAAGGTGGTGGGCAGCAACGGGATTGCCAGGAGCAGGGATTTGTCCCTGTTATGACAAGAATATTCTGAATGTGACATTTCTCATCATTAATAAAAAAACCAATAGTTTTAATTAAAAATATAAAAATTTCTAGCAGGTGGAGATGCTCACTTGCAATGCACTTTTATTTGGGGAAAAAAGGAAAAATGAGCTAGTTCCAAGGGATTTATTATTATTATTATTATTATTATTATTATTATTATTATTATTATTAAACTTTTCATAGAATCATGGAGTCATACAATGATTTGGGTTGTAAATATTCAAGGCAAGGTTGGACAGGCTTGGAAGAACCTGGTCTAGTGGAAGATGTCCCTGCCCGTGGCAAAAGGTTGGAACAGGAAGAGCTTTAAGGTCCTTTCCAACCCAGCCCAGTCTGGGATTCTGTCATTCCAAGAAGGAGAATGCAGCCATAGATATTTGTCCTCATAGCTCTGGATGTTTATTGAAGATAAAGGTTGGAAGGAAAATTTTTTTCAAAGCCAACTCAACCCCAACAGGTCTGGCAGAGAGGCAAAAAAACTTCAGGGACTTGGAAAATGGTTGAGTAACATTAAATTGGTGATTTTTAGATGTGAGCAGGGAGTAGAATGAATATATATAATATATTATAATATAGATATGTATGGCCTGAGTTATTGAAGGTCTTAGATTATGCATGAATTATTTTATATTTTATATCTAGCACGTGGCATTAAATAAAAAACCCTCAGCATCTGCCAGGAGAGCCCAGAAATTGTCTCTGGAAACAGCCCAGCTCTTTTCCAGTGCCTCTATAAAGAGCACCTGCATTCAGTGGTCAGCAAATGTTGCCCAATTGATGGCAACTGTTGTCAACATCAACAAAAATAGATGGAATAATGAAAGATTTCTGCTGACATTCTCAGATACAACGTGAGCAGCTTCCACCTGACCACAGACCCCTGACAAATTCTGCTGGCTGCAAGCTGAACAGATTTTTTGAGGGAAAAATTCTCTGGGGAGAAGCTGCCAAAACTCACATTACTCTCTTGGTGACTTCATTATTGCATTGCTGGTATTGTTCCCGTTGTTTTTTAAAATGTTATCATGTTAATATTGTATTTAATAATATCATATTCTGTCCTAAAAGATAAAAATAGATTTCAAAAAGCATCAGGGGCCAATACCTCTTCTTTCACTGTAAATGTTCCCAAGCTTGAAAGAAATCCCAAGGGTTCCATCATAAATATATGACATAAAAAGGCTGATCCTGGTGCATCTGGACTGAACTCAAAGCCCTGTGGAAGGATGAGCCTCTTCCCTAAATAACTGATCCAAATGCTGCTGGAAAGGAAAGGAGACAGGGAATAAATCCTGGTTTTCCCAACAGTTTCATTCAATTAGCCTTTCCCTCATGGTATTATTGCCAGAGGTGTTTGATTTGAGCTGTGAAATATTCCAAGACACCAGGATTTCCCCATTTATTCACCACGGGAATCTGATTCCTGTTGTCAAGTTGGGAATCATTAGGATAAACAATCTCTGTAGGAAATCAACCCATCCTGGCCCCACATAACTGTGATGTAAATTCTTGGTGCCCTGAAAAACAAATTAATTAAATAAATAAAGGGGGAGGGGGGGAAAGTAATTAAAATAATTGGCTCCCTAATTTGCTTGATCAGAAGCAGCAGCATGGATTTGATTCCCTAGGACAACATGTCCTGCTTTGGAAAAAAAGGAGGGAACACTGCTGGTCCTGCTCCACTGAGAGCCCCAGAGCAGCACAAGGGGCTCAGTTTGACTCCCATCCCACCCTAAAGCTGCTGGTATCTGCCCAGAACAAATTCCAAGGCTTGAGGAACCCATGGATCAAGTCCCCAGCCATGGAGGACGCTCCTGGAAAAGCCTCTTGGCCTCATGGGTTTGAGGGGGAAGTAAAGCAAGGTGCTTTTCCTGTGGATTTTTGGCTGCAGGGGTTGCTGGTCCCTCAGGGTGGGACAGGAAAAAATTGGGTGTTCTCCAGCCAACATGATGAGGTTGGAATGTTGGTTTTTTTTTTTTTTTCCTCCAGGCAGGAATTGTTTTCTACAGTTCAGAACCACTCAGCAATCAGGAAGATTAAAGGAAAGGTGGAAAATTAAGCATAGAAACCTCCAGAACTTAGAGACCTACAAGGCAGGAACAACTGGCACTGTTTTCATGGAAACACGGAATTATTCAGGTGGGAAAAGAAATCCATGCATCATGAAATCCAAGCTGTCCCTGACCCTCACCTTGTCCCCAGCCCAGAGCACTGAGTGCCACCTCCAGGAATTCCTTGGATACCTGCAGGGATGGGGATTCCAAACCTTCCTGGGCATCCCATTGCTCCTGCACATCCTGAGATCCCTCCTCCCACCAGGTCCTGCCTGGATTGTGGCAGCAGTTGGTGCCTGTTTGAGGGGCTGTTCCTGGGCATTCATTCCAGCTTTAGAAGCCCATGGTGTGTGGAGAGGGGAGAACAGCTCCCACTGTGCTGCCACAAGGATCTGCTCCAATTCTTTCCAGGGATGAGCCCCTGAATGCTGCACATTCACCTCACCCTTGCCTGAGCTGCTTTTGCATCAGAACCCTCAAATTCCCAGTTCCCAACTCTCCTTTTCCTTTGCACCAGAACCCTCAAATTCCCAGTTCCCAACTCTCCTTTTCCTTTGCACCAGAAACCTCAAATTCCCAGTTCCCAACTCTCCTTTTCCTTTGCACCAGAAACCTCAAATTCCCTCTTCCCAACTCTCCTTTTCCTTTGCACCAGAAACCTCAAATTCCCAGTTCCCAACTCTCCTTTTCCAGAGGTTTTTTTTTGCCCAGGCTGGGTAAACCTTGCTGCAGGGGAGGATACACACAATAAACAGCTTTTTCAGGTTGATTTAATGCCTCGCCAGCTCTCCACTTATTGATCTATCCACAGAGGAGGTTTATTGCTGTGTCTACCACAACCTGATAAAGATTATCACGGAATTAATTCCCAACAAGTGTGTTGTTAGGCTTGGAGCCAAACGCTCCCAGTTATCAGTGTGAATAAATACTTGAGCATAATTTCTCAATGAGTTTGTCTCAAATGGACTTCTAAGGCCAAACCTTTGCAAATAAACTCGGGGGAAAGTGAAAAGAACAAACGTCACCGTGTTCTTGCATCACATCCAACAGACCTGACGCATTTGGTTCAGGGCTCAGGGTGTCTGTGAGCCAGAAATACCACCCAGATTCCCTGGAATGTGGCAGAGCTTCTCCTCTGCCCTCATCATCTTCATCCTCCTTGAAGAAGGAGCATGCAGGAAATGTTCACCCTTCTTGGTTCTTGACCTTCTGTCCTCCCACTCTCTGTCTTGCACTTCCCAGCAGAGCCCTGAGACTTTTATTTTCAGTGAAATTCTCCTGCACTTTCATTTTCAGTGAAATTCCCTCCTTTCCTGCTGCCTCTCTCTTGAAGGAGTCACCAGCTCAAAGAGACACTGAAGCTACAGGAGCTGCTGATGAGCACAGAGTTCAAAAGCAGCCAGAGACATCTGGGCATTGGCCAGAACAATTTTCTGTTTGTGCAAGTGACAGAAGAGTTTCCATCATCTGTTGAAAAATGATCCTAAAAATAACTTTCCCTCGAGTGCTGCACAGCCAGAGACCTGTGCACTGGCCACGGGGTGCTGGCAGCTTGGGGACCTTCACCTGGGACAGGAAGGGGAAGGGATTCAAAAATAGGGAAAGGCCAGGACCTTTCAAATACTTCTTGGAATACTTCCAATACTACTTCTCTCCAGCTCATCTCTTCTCTGGGTTGGATCTCACAGTGTCCGTGTCATATTCTTGCTGTCCTTAAGGAATAATCTTGCATTTCCTTTACTCTGGGTTCTGCATGAGTTTATCCAACACTCTTCCCTCCAGGAAAAGTCACACTGCTGCTGTTACAGGAGAGGTGTTCCAGGATGCTGCAGTGAGGCTGGAAGAAAATCTTTGGGAGAACTTTGGAGACTTGGAAGAACCTCCAGCTTCTGTCTCTGAGCTAAAGGCTCCTTCATTCAGAGTGGCTGCTGTCCTGCCTGGCTCCAACAAGGGATCCCAAAAAAACCATCTGTAGGTTCCTGGAGTGGCCATGGCTTCAAAGAGGAGGATGAAGGTGGTGGGAGACAGAAATGTCCCCAGGCTAATGTTTTGTTTTTTTTTTTTTTTTTGCAGCAGGGCTTCACAAGCACTCTCACAAATCAGCCCATGATTTATGAGGAGATGGGAAGTGAGCCAAGCTGGGCCCAGTCCTGCTGTGGAACTGGTTTCTATATCTTAAACAAACCAGTCAAAGAAAAGCAATGTCTCATCTTTGTGTTGGAAGATGTCCCAGAGCAAGCAAGGTCTGTTTGCCTGGCTGTGGAAACTGTGGCTCGGGAAGGGGAGTGGCAGAAAAAAATCAATGTTTTGGGGCAGGAGGGAGGCAGCTGCCACCTCCATCTGTCCAGCAGGGCAGGCCGTGGTGCCATGGGCCACTCTCCTGCTTCAGGGCTAGGGGGAAACTGTGCCTGTCCCCAAAAAGAACATGAAGGAATGATGGAGACACTCAGAGACACAAAAAGTGTGGGATGTGATTCAAACCCTGGTGCTGGCAGGAGAGAGGAACTCAGATTTGGCCAGTCCTGGTGATCACACCATTTGGAGAAGGCTAATGTTGATGAACCTCTGTTCTGAGGGGCAGAATTATTTGTGGAGCCCACCAAGGCTCCCACTGCAGCTTCCTCAGGGTTTAAAAAAGAGGCTGAAGCTGTGACAGCGCTGCCATTAACAGCAAGAGAAAAATCACTGCTCAGTTAAGTAGAAAACACAACAAAACTGTAACAAAATCCTGGTGGCATCCCCAAGGTAGGCAGAGCAAGGAAAAAGTAAAACTGGGCAACCTGAGGGCTCTTCCCTGTGGGAATCCTGTGGGTTCTTCCCTGTGGGAATCCTGTGGGAATCCTGTGGGAATCCTGTGAGCTTTTCCCTGTGGGAATCCTGTGGGAATCCTGTGGGAATCCTGTGAGCTTTTTCCTGTGGGAATCCTCTAGGCTTTTCCCTGTAGGAATCCTGTGGAGTCTTTCCTTGTGGGAATGCTGTGGGTTCTTCCCTGTGGGAATGCTGTGGGAATCCTGTGGATTCCTCACTGTGGGAATCCTGTGAGCTTTTCCCTGTGGGAATCCTCTGGGCTCTTCCCTGTAGGAATCCTGTAGGTTCTTCCCTGTGGGAATCCTGAGGGCTCTTCCCTGTGGGAATCCTGTGAGTCACATCAAGCACTTCACAGTTTGCTCCCAACAGGACTTTCTCACCGAGCCTACCTCCCTTCTTCACCCATAAAATCGTAATTTAAAAGAATTTTTTTAATACTTTTTTAAAAGTCCCTGAGTGCCCTGACAGAGGGTGGGGAGCACCCACACCTTGTTCCTCCTCCCTCAGCCTGGAATGACCTCGGCAGCCCTGGCAGCACCTCCCGGCCCAGGAGGAGCAGGAGAGTTTTATGGCCTGTTTCAGGCAGCAATAAACTGCTCCACACCTGGATTTTGGATGCCTGACTGCTGGAAAACCCTTGGGAAAGCCTCTGGTGAAGCCTTTCATGATGGTT
Organism: Trochalopteron elliotii; assembly: GCA_024734555.1. NCBI lineage: Eukaryota > Metazoa > Chordata > Aves > Passeriformes > Leiothrichidae > Trochalopteron > Trochalopteron elliotii. The sequence continues at coordinate 102,311 of JANPWX010000460.1, read as the reverse complement.
ATTTTGGGGCACCGCTGAGCTCTCTCCAACAAAACCTGGGTGGCATCAAAAGGAATAAAAAGGGGAAATATTTGTGATGTCACTGTTGCCTGGATGGGGAAACTCTGGAAGCTTTGCTGAGGGCAGTCTGCAGAGGTTTCCAGAGGCTGAAGGAAAGGAGAAAGAAGAATGAAAATAAAACAAAGCATAGTTTTGAGCAGTAGTTTGGAGGTTCTTTCCTATGGCTTTCTAGGAGAATATGTCACAGGGCAAGAAAACGAACTGTTTTCCTCCCATGCCTCTCACCGCCCTTTTCCTTCTTTATGGATTAAAGGTTTCAAAAGGTCTGTGGCTAAAATTAAACATGTTGAATCTGTACAGAAGTTGAGGTGCTGGATTATCTTACAGTTACCCAGAACTTCCATTAGAACAGGAATTATTCAGCAGCACTGGGGATCCAGGCACTTTTGATGCCGATTTCCTGAAGGACTCAGATATCCATCTTCAGGAAATCAAGATTTGAATGTCAATAAAGATACCGCTCTGATTCGCGGGGTGTAAACAGGGCGCAAATCACTAATTAACGCCTCCATCCGAGCTCATTTGTGCTGCTCGGAGATCTCCAGCCCGGGTTTCCCTCGGAGAGGGATTCCCTAAGCTGTTCCTAATCACCGAGGCTTCAAAACCATTTAAAAAGCCGTGCCTGGGACTTGTCCCCGAGCGAACATCAATCGCATCCTCTCCGATGCCCCAGCCCGGAATTCTGCAGCCCTGGAGAGGCTTTGGAGCACTTTGTCCAGCATTCCTGACATCCAGCTGGTTTTCTTGGCAGTGCTGATGATGTTTTAGGATTTCCTTGCTGTTTGGAGGGGATTTCAGGAGAAAACAGGGCACCATTTTGAGTATTAAGGCAGGTTTAATGCTGCAAACACACGGGATTTGGGAGGTTTAAAAGGTTTGGGAAGCCACGGCTAGGACCAGCATCAATCAGAAATAGAGAAGGTGAAGTAAGAAACTCACTAAAATAAATTTTAAGCCAATAAACTGGTTCCCAAATCCCTCCCTGATCAAATCTGAGGCGTTACAGCAGCCTTTAGACATTTAAAACTTTAATATTAATATTAAAAAAATACCATAAGCACGTACGGAAGTTGAGGCAGCAGCAAATCTCATTGTGGCTTAAACTCAACTTGGTGACACATTCCCATGGCAGGGGACACAGTGAGGGAGATCTGGGAGAAAATCACATTTTTAATTCCTCTTGGCATTGCAGTGCTGCTGCTTGCCAGTGGAAAACCTGCAGGAAAATGGCATCACCAGTGACCAGAGCACAATCCCAGCCTGCCAAACCAATTTGCCAGCCTGTTACTGGGAGGAATTCTCTAGCTGTAAATTCATCTGTCTTTTCACCCAGATATTTTTTTGGATACCACGACAAAAAGTAATAAGTAGGCTTCAATTTGATGCCTGCAATCAGCTAGGAGCATTAATTTTCCCCAGCAGCATTTAAATTTCCATACCCCCAGTATTTTCCTGACTAATTGAGAATCAAAATTTCTTCCCCAAAACGGTTCTGATGAAGGCAGAAAGCCTGGCTGATTTCTTTAATTAGTGGCAATCATGCAGCACTATATTTAAAATTTACAAAGAGCAAAGACTGGGGGACTCATCTTGAGCTGGGGCACTTTTGATGGTTCTAAATGTGGAAGTTTCTTTGGCTCAGAGGTGAAATGGGGGTTTGAGTCAGTTCTGGGGACAAATCCAGCTCTTTTTTCAGGGGACATCCAGGATGGAAGGGACCTGAGCACGTCCCCAGCCCTGCCCAGGGCACCTCACCCCTCCTGAGCCACCTCACAGAGAGAGGCTGAACATCACCAGGAACATCCCAAACCAGGCCTAAACCCCCTCCCCTTTCATGAGAAGCAAAGCAAATATTTTTCAGAGGTAGTTGTCCTCCCCAAGAGATTCATTACCAGCCAAAAAAAGAGATTTTAAAGCTGTTGCTGTTGCCAATGTGAAGAGCTGTGTTTGTGTGGATATTGTGCTGACACCTTTAATGGGGCTGCTGCTCATCTCTGGGATCTGTGGGACTCAGAACACTCTGCTCTCCACATCCCAATTTAGGGGAATTAGTCCTTAATTTGCCTCCATAAATTATGGGGTTTTTTTTTATCCTCTCGAGTTGCATCGTTTTGGATGAGCTCCTCCACAAGAGAGGAGGCAGGGACCTCATTCAGCTGCTTCCTACGAGGGGGAAGGAGCCCTGGGTGAGTTTGGAGAACCAAAGTGGCTTTTCCCAGCAGTGATTTAGGGACAGAGCACAGCAACAGATCTTCCTTCTCTCTCCCATCCCAGAGGGAACAGCCAGCCCACCTCCTCCAAACCCCTGCTGACTCCTGTTCATTCCCTTCTCCCTATTTTTTGGGGGGAAAAAATTGCCCAGTCCTGAGCATCCCTCAATTTGGGCACCTGATATCCAGCCCTGCCTGTGCTGGGAGTTGGATTTTTGCATTATGGGAGGGTGTGGTGCTGTTGAAACTCTTTCTATTCCTCCATCAGCATTCGATTTATTTAAAAAATAAATAAAAAAATCCCTGTGAGCCACATTAGATTGTTTAATCAGCACAGAGCTGGTTAGCAAAGGAAAATGGATGGCTGAGCCAGGTGCAAAATTCTTGGAAATAATTCAGGGATTTGCACTGGAAGGAAAATACCCCAGGGCAGATGTGAGCAGAGGGGGATGGAATTCAGATTCTGCTCAGTTCTCTGAATAGATGAGGAGACTCTGGGTGGGTGCTCCAAAAAAACACAGAGGAGCTGTAAATAAAGGTTCTGAGCCACATTTCCCCCTGGGAGCTGCTTTCCCTTGGAAGCATTTTCTGGGATAAGCTGAGAGAAAAGGGCTCTGTGTGTGTCAGAGGATAACTGACCCTCACTCCCATGATATCCCTGAATTATTTCATCTCCCAGCTGGTTACAGCCCAGGGTAACAAAATCCCAAAGGATCCAGGGGCATCTTTTCAAGCACAGGGAAGGAATCCAGCCCCACATCTCCAGTGCATCCATGGGCAGCTGCTTCTGTTTGGTAAAATTTCCATGGTTTCTTCTCAAATTTTTTGAGGTTTTTAAACTTTGAGCATTTCTTTCAGAAACATGCACAGCCTCTGCACCTCTGGGGAGTTTGTTTGGCTTCAGGGAGTCCTGGAGCAGCCCAGGGATGCACATGGAGAACCTCAGACACTGAATTCAGCCCCACCAGACCCAGGTGACAACAGCAGGAGGCTCTGCTGCCATTAGGGACCACTGGAATTCCAGGAGATTGGTGCCAAATTGACTTTTGTGCCTGTTCATCATCATCATCCCTTCCACAGAGGGGTGTGAACACGGGCAGGGATGAGTCTGGGACAAAAGGCCAGGGCTGGGATGGTTTGGCAGAGCTCTGCAGGAGGATTTTGCACAGAAGCTGCACATTCTCCACAGAGTTTGGCATGTTCAGCCCTCTCCAACACCTCTGGCATTTTGCAGAGCAAAAAAATAGATGCCAAACTCAGGATGGCTCCTTTGGATGCTCAGGGAGAGCCAAGGAAAAGCAACCAGCCACAAAATTCCATCATGAGGATCTTTTTTTTCTTGGCTGGGAATGGAAACTGGGAGAAGCTTTGTGGGATGGGGCTGCCAGAACAAGCTGCATCCACCACCAGCTCCATTTTCCCTGGGAGAAGGGGCAGCTGTTAATTTATTTATTTGCCTCTGCTCCATGAATAGGATTAGGGAAAAAAAAATTAAAAAAAAAAGCCTGGAAACAGTGGGGCAAAGTGCCCCTGCACATGGTGATGAACACAGATTTCAGGAGGATTTATGCTGGAAGCAGTGGAAGAATTCCAAACATGTTTTCATATTCTGCATCCTGCCTTTCATGCCTCCAGCAGGAGGAAAAAAATGTTGTCTTTACACTTCTGCCTGGAAAAACAATTAGGAATGTTAATTGCACTGCCCAGGAGGTGGAACAGGGGCTGGCCAGGAAGGAATTTTGTAAATTTGCTTGTAAACAGGAAGACTCAACCTTTCCCGCCATTCTCCTGGAAGGTGGAAGGCTGGAGGATTTCAGGGAGCTGGAAAATGGGACTTCAGTGGGAAAAGCAGCATAAGGAAGACATGAAAATAGGGAACAGCAAAGCAAAGGCACCATCCAGGAGCAATCTCTGCTCCCCTCCTGCTGAGGGGAGAAGAAGGGTGGAGGCACCTCAGCTGCTCTTTGGAAGTTCTCCAGGATTTTCCCAACACCCAGGAACACTCAACATCTAGGGAATTTAGGGAACCTCTCCCAAAATTCGAGTTTTCATGGGCAGAAGTCTGAGTTCTACCCAGAGCTCTGTGCCCTGCTCAGCTCCATCATTACACACCAATGGGGATCCCATGGAAAGGGATATTTAGGGAGGAAACTCTTCATTGCTCGGGTTAAAACTCTAAAACCCAGTGTTTCTCCTCAGATTTGGACGTGGCTGTTAAACCTTGAGCATTTCTTTCAGAATCATGGCCTTTTTGGTAAAAAATATGACAGATTTTCCTGATTTCCACCTTCATCCCTCTGCTGAGTGCAGCACGATGCAGACACTGGGAATGTGAACTCTGCCCCTGCAGGCTCTCAAAGCACCTGAGTTGGGGATATTTAATTATTTTCTTTTATTTTTCCCCTGCAGAATTTGTAATTTATGTAACCTGGCCCATGATCTTCCCTGCCAACAATTCCCAATTCAAATTGGGAATAAAATACAGGTATCAGATATGAGTTCTGGTTATCTCTGGTCAACTTGTGTGCAAAAACAAAAGGTGGAGTTGAAAGTTTTGAGTCTCCTTTTGTGCTGCTTTTCAGGTCACTTATCCTTGGCTCTTCCCAGGACACGGGGAACCAGGGCAGGGCAATTGGACAACACCAAACAAGTCATTTCCTCTGGCTTCTCTTCACTATTCCCATCAGGAAAAGGGGAAAGAGGAATATGAAGTTCTCCTTGAGGGGATAATGAGCTGGCTGCAGGATCCTGAGCTGGCAGTGGCTGGATAGGCCATGTGTTATTATTTAATATTGGATAAACAAAGCCATTTCCCCAAGGTCTTTAGGATAACATCACTTTTAGTGAGTGTTAATTGACTTTAGCCCAATTTGTGCCTGGATCTCTTGGTTAAAACTGTGGCCTAAACCTTCAGCAAATATTTCAAAACCTGCAGTTTCCGTTCTGTCCTGCTTGCCAAAAATGCTGTTTTGTCCCTTTTTGCAGTGATTCAGAGTGTCCACCCCTCTCCTGGCAGTGCCAGCCACGGTGACGTGCGGGATGTGCTGGGAGCAGCTCTGCCCTGCAGCCCTGCCAGACAGGAACTGCCCCCGAGGTGTCCCAGGGGCCTGGACCCCATCCTGGGAAATGAATCCCATCCTGGGAAATGAACCCCATCAGGGAAATGAATCCTATCCTGGGACCTGAACCCCATCCAGGGCCTGAACCCCTCCAGGGCATGAACCTCATCCTGGGACCTGAACCCCATCAGGGAAATGAATCCCCTCCAGGGAAATGAACCCCACCAGGGGCCTGAGCCCCATCAGAGAAATTAATCCTATCCTGGGACCTGAACCCCATCCTGGGAAATGAATCCCATCCAGGGAAATGAACCCCATCAGGGAAATGAATCCTATCCTGGGACCTGAACCCCACCAGGGACCTGAACCCCATCAGGGAAATTAATCCTATCCTGGGACCTGAACCCCATCAGGGAAATGAATCCCATCAGGGAAATGAACCCCATCCAGGGCCTGAACCCCTCCAGGGAATGAACCTCATCCAGGGACCTGAACTCCACCCAGGGAAATCAACCCCTCCAGGGACCTGAACCCCATCCAGTGGCCTGAATCCCATCCAGGGACCTGAACCCCATCCAGGGACCTGAATCCCCTCCAGGGAAATGAACCCCATCAGGGGCCTGAGCCCCATCCAGGGAAATGAATCCTATCCAGGGACATGAACCCCATCAGGGAAATTAACCCCATCAGGGACCTGAATCCCCTCCAGAGATGTGACCCCCATCCAGGGACATGAACCCCATCAGGGACCTGAACCCCTCCAGGGAAATTAATCCCACCCAGGGGCATGAACCCCATCCAGGGATGAGGCAGGTCAGTAGCAGAGGATGCCGTGCCACAGCCCAGGTTTGTAAAGGGAATCAGAGCCTGGAGAGGCAGATCCCAAAGGCTCCAGGTGAGATCCTCCTCTAATTGCCAGAGCCCTGCCCTGTTGGCAGGGAAAATTGTGGATTAGGTTATATAAATTCTGCAGGAAAAAAAAAATTAATTAACCAGCCCCAGCTCAGGTGCTCTGAGAGCCTGCAGGGGCAGAGTTTACATTCCCAGTGTCTGATGGTGCTGCACTCAGCAGAGGGATGAAGGTGCAGACCTGAAATCAGGAAAATCTGTCAGGCTTTGGCTCTGTCACACAACCCACTTTGGGTCATGGCCACACCAGATGCAAACAGAGGGATGAAAACAGATTTCCTGTAGGGATATTCAGCTGTTTCCATGTTCCCCCTCCTGCTTGGAGCAACCCCAAGCTTTTGGAGGATGTCCTGGAGCAGAAATCATATGGGATAATGTCCCAGTACAGGAGAAACCCCTGGAAAAAGGCTGTTTATTCAGGGACATGCCCTCATTTGTAATTTTTGGGCAAGTTCAGATGGCTCCAAGTCCTGGGAGTCCAACCAGCACTTCCTGAATAGGAAACAGAGGTGTCCTGGCACCAAGGGGAGCTGCCTGCAAAGGAACATCCCTGTGGAGAAACTGAGACCCTTTGTGTGCTCCTGGCACAGCCCCTGGCACAGACCTCACACTTTTCATGGGGCTTTTTCTTCCCCTTCCTGACATTCTGAATTTCCTTTCCTGGGGAAGCTCTAGGGAAGAAAATGCTCAGGGAATTTTCTTTCCTAGGGGAGCAGGAGCTCTGGGAAGAGCCCAGTGCCAGGGGTGCTTCTGCCAGCTTTAAACAGGGTTGTACCCCAGGATTGCTGTGGGGGAAAAATGCATTTACTCCAAACCCACACACCCGGGCTCAGGAATGAAACAACTCATGCCTTGGGTGATCAGAAAGGAGATTATGGTCTGAAGGCATTTCTGGGACACCCGTGATGGATTCAGAGGAGTCAGCAAGGGCTTGGCTCTTCAGGAAATTTCTGGAACCACCAGTGCACTTCCAAGGCTTTTGCTGAACCCTTGACAGCTTTGAAGGAAGTTAATTCATCTCAGGAGATAAAACTGTCAGAAAAGGCTCCTGAGGCTTTCATAAAAATCCTGTCTGAGTATTTAACAGGGGCTTGTGGTTTGTGCAGCTCCTGGGAGAACAAGGAAGGATTTAGGATTGGAAACAGTGTGCAGGTACCTGGGGGCTCAGTGTCAAAGCTGTTTCAGCAGGATAATTCCCTTCCTGCTCCCCTTCCCTGGCTTGCTTTAGCCACATATTACAGTCCAATCCTCAATATTCTGTTCTTTTCCTGTCCCAGAAATACAAAGGTCCAGGATTTAGGACTGTGAGACTCAGTGGGCTGAAAGGAGCTTGCCTGGAGTGTCAAAGACAGCAAAATGTCAAGGATTCACTTGAAATCCCTTCTAATAAGGCCTCCTGCCAAGTCTATCCAAAGCAGCAGGAGCTTTCCCATGGCCTCTAATGGGCTTTGGAAAATGCTCTGTGGCCCAGCAGGGAGCTCTTATCTGGCAGAACGAGCCCTCCTGGAGAATGACTGGATGTGGGGACAATCCAGGTGGCCCTTGGTGGCCTTTATTCCCTGGTTCCTTTCCCCAGAGGGGCTCTGCTGGGAACAGGCTGCAGAGGGGCTGGGATGGGGCAGCTCTGTGGAAGAGGTGATGCCACACAGGGGGAGAAATTCTGGAAAAAAAGGCAGGAGATGTCTTCCCAATTATCCCTGCAGCTTCATTTGGATGGAATTCATTAGCTGTGCCAGGTATTTTATGGCAGGCTGGTGTGGATTTGGCACTGGGCAGAGCTGGTGACTCCCCATGAAGGGCAGCAGGTCCACATGGAATAACAACAATGGGAGATGCTGGAAAAGGGCCCTGCCGTGCCTGCTTTGTACCCTTAGAATTATGATTCACTCCTTTGCCACTTGCTGATGTCAAAACATCATTTCCAGCAGCCTTCAGGAGCTTATGAAACATTCCCATTTCCCCAGGAAGAAGCATCACAGAACTCCTGTTCTTTTGTGCCTTCTCATGGCTGAACTCATTCCAGGGGTCAAGTGGAGCTGAGGACACCTTCCCTGGGATGTGGACATTTCTCCAGGAATTTAGGGATATTTATAGCCCGTGCCCAGGGAGAGGAGAGGGCTTGTTTTAAAGGAAAATAGGCAGGGACAAGCAGAAATATTGGGGACACTCTGCTGCCTTCAAATTCCAGAGGAAAGCTTCTTTTTATCCCACAAATATCCCCTAAAAAAATGCAGGGGGGGGTGAAGCGGGGGAAACACATCCTGATAATTTGTTTGTGAAGTACCTTGGGGTGACACAAACTTCTCCCTGGAGCCCAACGTTCCCAGAGCTGTTATCCACTGCCTGGCTACCAAATCATCAGGAGAGGCAAAGAGGGGAATTTTGGCTCCTGGCAGGAGAGCAGATGACCCAGCTGAGCATCCCAGCTCCTGGGAGAAGGAGACACCTGAGCCCTGTGGACAGAAGTGTAGGAGCATCCGTGGACGGCAGGGAGAGGGAACTTTGCCAACTTGAGACATTCTAGAACATGTGGTTTTATTGCAAGGGTCGTGGGTAAAAAGGGCCTTGCCTTCAGCCACCAGCCTGGGCTGAGGGGAAGTCCCAAAGAGAGAGGGAGAGAGAGAACAGGAGGGTGAGAGGTAAGAGAGGAGAGAGCAAGAGAGCCAGAGAGAGGTGGCAGGGTCAGAGCACAGGGGGAAGAGATAAGAGAGAGCTGGAGAGAGGAAGAGAGCTAGAGAGAGAGAGAGAGGAGGAGAGTCAGAGCGAGAGGTCTTTGTTACAATCCCTTATATCTCCTTTTGTGTTGAATATTCTAATTTACACTAACCAACCAGTGCATGACACAAAATCCTATAGAATCTACACATAGCCTATAAGAACTACTACATTACCATACTGTGTTATATTTTAAACTCTAAAAACTACTCTTTAGACTATTCTCTTTTGCTACATTGACCTTTGGATCCCTTAGCCAGCAGAAGGGTATTGTTCAATCAAGAGGGATTCTCCTTCAGCTGGCTGGGCTATTGTTTTCAGGTTATATAGTAACTAAGGCTCAGTATCCTACAACTCAAAGCCAGCTTTCATTTCTTTTTCAATTATAAGTTTCATATTTTCAGAATCTTTTGCTAAGCAATCATATTTATAAGGTTTCCCTGATTCATCTTCCCCAACACAGAAGGAAAGGAGAGCTCCAGAAATCCTCCCAGTAATGCAGAGAAATTCCCAGTCTGGATCTGTGGGGGGTTTTCCCACCCACACGAATTGGCAGTGGCTGGTGGGAGGACAGTCCACGTGGGAAGCTGCTGGGGAAGGATTGCAAAGTGGAGGAAGAGGGAATATGTTGGTGAGACAGAGGGAGAATTCTTCAGGGAAAGGACTCTAAGGAACTATAGGAGAGAAAGGAAACATCAAAACCAGGGTCAGATGAACAACGTGCTCAGTGGAAGAGCCAAGGGACAGCCTGGAGAAACAGAGGGAGAAATGAGGCACCTCACCCTGAATGGCCTTGGGCACTGCCACAGGCAGCATGGATTTGGGGATGGCAGCACCCCAAGGCTGTGAGTGCAGCAGAGTGGAGGGAGCTGGCTAAAGAATCCATCCCATCCC
>JANPWX010000460.1:51857-72780 GCA_024734555.1 Trochalopteron elliotii | reverse complement strand
CCCTCTGTCCTCCCCTCTGTCCTCCCCTCTGTCCTTCCCTCTGTCCTCCCCTCTGTCCTTCCCTCTGTCCTCCCCTCTGTCCTCCCCTCTGTCCTCCCTTTCCCTCACCCTCTGTCCTCCCCTTCCCTCCCCTCTGTCCTCCCCTTCCCTCCCCTCTGTCCTCCCCTCTGTCCTCCCCTTCCCTCACCCTCCGTCCTCCCCTTCCCTCACCTCTGTCCCCCTGTGCCCTCTGTCTGCCCTGGCAGGGGTGCCAGCGGCGCCCCGGGTCCCCGGGGTGTCCGGCAAGGGAAGGGTGCGGTGACAAGGTGACACGGTGACACTTTGTGGCGCGAGTGGCCCCCGGGCAGCCCCTGAGATAAACATTAACAGGGGAGAGCGGGGCGGGAGCGGGGCTGGCGGGCAGGGGCTGTTTGCTCCGTGTTGGACAGGCACCGAGAGGTGAGAGGCTGGGGAGGGGTGGGGAGTTGGTGCAGGTGCACACTCGGTGCAGGTGCACACTCGGTGCAGGTGCACACTCGGTGTAGGTGCACACTCGGTGTAAGAACACACTCGGTGTAAGGTGCACACTTGATGTAGGACCACACTCAGTGCAGGAACAAACTGGGTGTAGGAACACACTCTGTGCAGGTGCACACTTGGCGTAGGTGCACACTTGGTGTGGGTGCACACAGTGTAGGTGCACACTCGGTGTAGGAACACAGTGTAGGCACACACCTGGTGTAGGAATACACTCAGTGAAGGTGCACACTTGGTGTAAGTGCACACTTGATGTAGGAACACAGTGTAGGTGCACACTTGATGTAGGAACACACTTGGTGTAAATGCACACTTGGTATAGGAGCACACTCAGTGTAGGTGCACACTGGATGTAGGAACACACTCTGTGCAGGTACACACTGGGTGTAGGAACACACTTGGTGTAGGTGCACACTCAGTGTAGGTACACATGGTGTAGGAATACACTGGGTGTAGGTGCACACTCTGTGCAGGTGCACACTTGGCGTAGGTGCACACTTGGTGTAGGTGCACACTTGGTGTAGGAACACAGTGTAGGTGCACACCTGGTATAAGAACACAGTGTAGGTGCACACTCGGTGTAGGTGCACACTCAGTGTAGGAATACACTCAGTGTAGAAACACACTCGGGGTAGGAATACACTCAGTGCAGGTGTACACTCAGTGTAGGAATACACTCAGTGTAGGAACACACTCGGGGTAGGAATACACTCAGTGCAGGTGTACACTCAGTGTAGGAACACACTCGGTGTAGGAACACACTCGGGGTAGGAATACACTCAGTGCAGGTGTACACTCAGTGTAGGAACTCACCCCGGGGCTGCAGACACAATTGAGCTCAGTGCAGGCTGGGATTATTAAACAGCATTCAGGGGAGATGAGAATGAACCTCTCGATTGCAGAGGTGGATCTGTCCTGTGTTTTCCATCCCAAGAACATTCCCACTCTTGTCTGTCACTGCTGTTCTGCAATGCCCAGGGCACTGTGGGTTTGGGGGCACAGAGGGACGAGGTGTCTTGCAGTGATGGGGGTCAGGCCAGCCCCCAAATTCTCACCAGGACCCTCTGGCACGGAGAATTCCCATGCCCACGTCGCTGTTGTGGTTTGTGTTTTCACTGTGATTAATTATTTGCATTTTGGTAGCACTTGTGGAGCGGGGATTTGTTGTCCAAATAATTGTTCTCTTTTTTTGGCTTCCTCTTCTTACTTCAAATATTGTGGCTGTGGGTAGCCAAAGCTGAGAGGATGAGCAGGTGATTATTTGCAGAACCACTCCAGCATCCAGAGCACGTGGATGTGGAAGGGACAGGGAATTTTGGGCTGTTTGCCCTGGACAAGTGACCTCAGTACTGCACTGTTCAGGAAACCTCAAGCTTGCAGTGAAGTCTGGGTGTTGAAGAACTGATTTTTTATCTCTAAGGCAACATTAGTGAAACTGGTGAAATATAAACTATGCAGCTCTGGGGGCAGCTGGAATCAAAAGAGAGAAACGTTGGACAAAAAAATATGGCACCACAATAGGCAAACCTTTCCATGATTGGAAAGAAAAAGCTTTGTCCTGTTAAAATATTTTATATTAAAAACTTTTATAGACACATTAAAAATGGAGCACTTAAGTCAGGAGTCGCTGTTTAAATTGGATTTTAGGATTTTCCACTGGCAGAGCTGGCTCAGGTTAAACACATCTGATAAAACACATGGTGGTGACTTCATTCGAGGGAAATCAGTGACAAATATGAAATTCTTCCTGCAAACAGAGCAGGCTAAAGCAGATGCTGTGCTGCTGGCTTGTACCTTGTGCCAGTGCCACAGAGGTGGGGACACAGAGGGGACACAGCCCCCAGGTGTTGGTGTGCAGCCAGCTGGAGCTCGGCCCCACATCCACTGCTTTTATCCACTTTGGCCAAGCAGATTGGTTTTGTTTTTAAACTCTTGGTGGAGCGAAGGTCACAAACACGGCTCGGGTGTTGTTACAAAATGCTCTCTGTGCCTCCTGCCTGGGCTTGGGGCAGCTGCACTTTCCACATCAGGGCTGTCTTTGCTTCATCCCCAGCACAGAAAAGCTGCTGGGTTACACCAATCCTCTGCCTCTTGGGAGAATTCCTGGGCAGCTTTGGCTGTCTGGGCTGGAAATGCTGCTGGCTGTGGCACTGGGGAGATGTGGAAGGGAACAGAGGGAAAAGGCTCTGGGTGCAGACCTGGAAATGTGGCTCTGAGTGCCATTTTAGGACTGGCTGTTCCCAAAGTGCCTCGTATCCCAAATTGTTCAGCAATTCCTGCAGTCCAGCACTGCCCACAGGTGCATCTGGCACTGTCCTGACTGTGCCTGCCCCAGCCTGGGGTTCAGCTGAGGGTGAAACCCCAGCACAGCAGAGAGGGAGGGCAGAGATTTCAGCTCCTAAAATGCCCCCAAATGTTTGAAAATGGGTCAGGGATTAGGAGTGTGTGAAAGGAAACCCTGCAGAGGGAGAGGATGTGTGAGCAGCTCTGCCCCCTCACAGCTGCTGGCCTTTGCAGAGCTTATTTCAGGGTTTATTTACTATTTGTGCCACCCCAGGAGGGCACTGCCAGGCAGCCTCCACTTCACCTCCCAGCATCTCTTGTCCTTCTGGGGTAGAATCACTGACCCTTTTAGGCTGGAAAGGGCCTTGAAGGTCGAGTCCAGTGTTAATCCAGCATTCCCATTGATCCAGATCCCTCTGCAGAGCTGTCCTGCCCTCCAGCAAGTCAGCATTCCCCTCCAATTTAGTGTCATCTATGAACTTAATGAGGATGTCCTCAATCCCCTCATCCAGATCATTGAGAAAGAGATTAAATGAGAACTGGCCCCAAAACTGAGCCCTTGGAGACACCACTGGTTGACCAACCACCAGCTGGATTAATTCCATTCCCCTCTCTCTGGGCTTTTAACTCACTCAGGTTTATCCCAGTGAAGAATACCCATCCAAGTGAAAGGAATTCAGTTTCTCCAGGAGAATGCTGTGGGAAACGGTGTCAAAACTTAATTAAAATCCAGGTAGGCATCATCCACAGCCTTTTCCTCATCCACGGAGTGCTCATCCTGCCACAGGAGATCAGGTCCCTGTTTTCCTGCTCAGGGAGGACAACTGGTCTTGCTATTGAAGACAGAGACCAAGAAGGCATTGAGTACTTCAGCCTCTCCTTCATCCTTTGTGTTTCCCCAGTAAAGGATGGAGATTCTCCTTAGCCATCCTTCTCTTGCTGATGTATTTCTGGGAGCATTTTTAATTGTCTTTTCTGGCAGCAGCCAGGTTAAATTCTAGTTGGGCTCTAACTTTTCTCCCTGCATCTCCCTTCAGCCTTGTTGTACTGAGTTTCCTGCCCCTTTTCCAAAGGTCTTGGACTCTCAATTTTTCCCTGAATTCCAAACAAAACTCTCTGTCCTTGTTTTCTGTGCCAGCCTTGTTTTCTACCCTGCTGGTTCATCTGGCACAGGGGCACAGGCTGCTCCTGCACCTTTAATTCCCTCTCCTGCTGCCAGGAGTCTCAAACCCCACAGAAACTGAGGCCAGGGCTTTGTCCCTCCCTTTGCCAGCCCTCTGCCTCCCAGTGTTTATTTTCCCTGGGTGATGAATGCATTTCCCAAGGAGATGGGTTGGTCAGCAGGTTCATTCCTCTGCCAGGCGGGAGCATGGCCTGCCCTGCCTGTTCCCTTCTCTGCTCTCTGTCAAAGTCTCACCCTAAAAGCTGAGGGGAGCTGAGGTTTGCTGAGCAGGCAGTGTCTGGAGGTGTCCCCAGGCTGTGGGCACAGAAAAGGGGTTTGGGGAAGGTGCTGCTGCTCCTGTCACAGTGTTCCCCCCGTGTTCCTCTTCCCCAGCTGCCCGTACAGAGGGCCCAGCCCTGGGGCAGCCCCTTGGCTGACCCAAATTTTTGGGGTGTGCAATGGGAACAGGAGCCAGAGCGGTTCTGCAGGTTCAGGGGAGCAGTGAAAACCTGGCCTGGCCTGGCTGTTCTCAGCAGTGTCACTCCAGGCTCCCTGAGATGGGTGTATTGCAAGATGAAGGTTCCTTTCAGAGGAACCTGTGCAGAGGGCCCAGTCCTGGGGCAGCCCCTTGGCTCATCCCAGTTTTTGGAAACTCCTCAGGTCTGCAATGGGAGCAGGAGCCAGAGCAGTTCTACAGGTTCAGGGGAGCAGTGGAAATCTGTCCTGTTCCCAGCAGTGCCACTCCAGGCTCCCTGGGATGGGTGTTCTCCCTGGGATTGAGTGTTCCTTTCAGAGGAACTTGTGCAGAGGGCCCAGCCCTGGGGCAGCCCCTTGGCTGACCCAAATTTTTGGGATCTGCAATGGGAGCAGGAGCCAGAGTGGTTCTGCAGGTTCAGGGGAGCTCAGACTCCTGTGAAAAGCTGTCCTGGCCTGGCTGTTCCCAGCAGTGCCACTTCCAGGTTCCCTGAGATGGGTGTTTTGCAAGATGAGGGTTCCTTTCAGAGGAACCTGTGCAGAGGGCCCAGCCCTTGGCTGACCCAAATTTTTGGAAACTCCTCAGGTCTGCAATGGGAGCAGGAGCCAGAGTGGTTCTGCAGGTTCAGGGGAGCGGTGAAAATCTGTCCTGTTCCCAGCAGTGCCACTCCAGGCTCCCTGAGAGGGTGTTTTGCAAGGTGAGGGTTCCTTTCATGGCTGTTTTCACACTTTGCTGGGTTTCTCTGCTCCACCTTGGCATCTCCTCCCTGTGCAGAAATATCTTCCAGTGCAAAAGCTTTGCTCTCCCTGAGCCTCCAACCCAGCAGCCCCAGCACCTCTCCCCCTTTTTACACTTTTATTGGAGCTCTTCTGAAAGCAAACACCAGCACTAATCTCTCTTGCTGGGAGGCAGAGAGACAATTTTGCAACGAGCACACAGCCCTGGCTGTGAGGATGCTGCCACTTGGTTCCACCCTGCCATCAACACATTTCTGTGGGGTACCAGCTGCCCCCACAGCAACCTGGAGGTGCTTTTTTTGGCTTTTTTTTGTCACATTCCAGAGCGGGGGCAGGAATATTCCACCAGCACTGGCTGCTGGGAGATGCTGTTCCTACAGCAGAGCCTGTGGAACGACTTCTCCCTGTCGTACCCTGGTGTTTGCCTGGCACAAACAAAGCCCAGCCAGCTCTGTTGGGGTTTTAGGGACACAGCCTGGCTCTAGACAAGAGTTTCCACAGCTTGGAAGGAGATTTTCCCTCCTGGAGTGTTGTAAGAGCAGGACACACCCCCACATCGCACTGGATCTGGCAGCTGGAATTGCTGTGTGGAAAGGTGCTGAATCAAGCACAGTAATTAAAGAAGGCACTGAGATTTTTTAGAACTTTTTCCATCAGGAAAAAAAGTGGATTTGCTGCTTCTCCCTGCATGCAATTTCAGTTTGCCCATTTTCCCTCTGGCAGGAGCATCCAGCTGAATTTCTGGGCAATATTGCCAGTGCCAGGGAGAAATATTGGCAATAAAATTGGGAAATACTCACTTGTTTCCAGTCCTGGGTAAGGTCGTTTTTGCACAAGTGCATATATAGATATATATGTGTGTACATATCCATTATATATATATTTATATGTATATAATGTGTGTGTATATATCCATTTTCTATATACAGCAGTACATAGAGCTGTGCATAAACAAGGAAATGCAAAGGGTTTGCTGTGCCAGATAAGTTCAGAGATGAAGATCTGTATGTTCAAAACTCAGAGTATTTATTGCAGGTCCTATTAACTGACGTGTTTAAATAAAGAGGATTTATGGTATTTATGCTGTAGCCAAGTGTCCTTGCTTAAAGCCATTTCTCCCACATTTCCCAGCATTTTCCCAGTGAATCCTTCAGGGCTCATTAAAGAAAACCAACACCTCAAGGAGCAGGGAGGAAACATAATGTGGACAAAAATTTCCTTTATTTACCCAGCGCTTTGAGCCCTGGCAGTGGGCAGGGGGTTGTGGGTGCTCAGCACTTTCTCCTTCTCCCCTCTCCCACCAGGAGCTGCAGACAGGGGTTTAAAACCCCACCTGCTTCTCTTGTTTGGACTGACAACAGTGGGTGTGTGCTGTGCTCCCATGGCAGCAGCTGGGAGGGTTCCATCCTCTGTTGTGGTCAGCAGTGCCAGCATCCCCCGGGGCTGGGAGGGAGCTGCAGCTTCCCCAGCTGGGGATTTGGGAGTTTGGGCTGGAAGGAGGTGATGAGGTGATGCTGTTTTACACCACAACGACACAGACTTTGAATTCAGGAGGCTGAAAATGACTCCTTTATTTTTGGGATGTGTGTCTTTTTTTGATACTGTTTTTACACAGACCAATTGGATTGGTGACACAAAGACAAACCTCTTCAATCACACTGGTCAGACCAGAAGGGACATCAAGAAGAAGTCCCTCCTAGAGAAAAGAATAAAAACAAAGTTTACAGTTACAAAAAACCATGTTTCTTGTTTACAGAAAATTCCCTGGGAAAAAAAAAATTCAAAAAAACCCTAAAACATCTCAAGTACAAAACCAGGACTACAATGGGGTGACCTGTCCTGCAGGAACGGGGTGGCAGCAGCACAGGGTGGGCCACTCCTCTCTGCCCCAGGTTGTTTTATCTCACAAAAGCTCCTGGAGGTGTTTCTTTGGAGGGAAAAGAAACTTTCCTGGCCTGGCCTGTGTTTCCTGGTGTCCCTTTTGCTTCAGGTGGGGGTGAGGAAAGAGTGCAGGTGATGCAGGGCAGGATGCCAGCCCAGCATGTTGCAGTGGCAATCTTTCAGATTGGTATTTATAACAATTTATAAATTTGTAAATGTATATTAATATTTACAAAGGTATATTTATATTTATATTAATATTTACAAAGGTATATTTATATTTATATTTATATTTATATTTATATTTATATTTATATTTATATTTATATTTATATTTATATTTATATTTATATTTATAGTTTATTTATATTTATATTTACATTTATATTTATATTTATATTTATATTTATATTTATATTTATATTTACATTTACATTTACATTTATATTTATATTTATATTGTTGGCCTTTCACAAATATTAAAATGGATACTATATGTATAATGTTAAAATTACTTTTATTTCTATTACTAACAAAAACTTGAACATAGTAGTAGTAGTAGCTGCTGATATAATCATGGATAAACTATTTAGTCATGATAACCTTCAGTAAATATGTAATATAAAAATGAATGCTATATGTATAATGTTAAAATTACTTTACTTTTATTTCTGCTACTAACAAAAACTTGAACATAGTAGTAGTAGTAGTAGCTGATATAATTATGGTTAAACTATTTACCCTCTAAGATCACCCCCAGTAAATATGTAATATAAAAACCTTACTATTAATATGTTAATTTGAAAAAAATATATAGACTAAAATGAAAAAAAAAATTGAAAAATTTGAAAAAAATATTTGAAAAAAATATAGACTAAAGCCTAAACTAAAAGTGATAATTAAAGTACAGTCACAGAGCACACATCCTGTGTCCTTTGTGCCACTTCAGCCCACGATGGAGCCTGGGCAGCAGAGCACACTGTGCCTGGCACATTTTGAGGCTTCTCCTCTCCAGAAACAACAGCAGGGAATTGTTGTGTGGCTCAGACAGGGAGAGATTGCACCAGGCACTTCCCAAACACACCAGATGCCCAAATTACAATAATTTGTGCTTTCAAGGGATGGAGAGCCCCAGCCATTGCTGAGTGCAGGAAGGAAAAATCAGTCAGACCTTTGGAATCTGTGGGTGAGCAGCAGCTGCCACCCACCTTCCCCTATTCCTGTTAAACCAGGACATTCCCACGGGGAATATTTCACCTGGAAAGGTGGTTGGTCTGAAGGGGTGCTCAGAGCCAGTCCTTATTTTTCCCCTGAGGATCCCCAGCAGCTCCTCCTGTCCCTGATCCTCCAGGAATGCCAAAGGAAAAACCACAGGGAGCCACAGTGGGCACTGGCAGAGCCTGAGGGCTCACAGGCACAATTCCACAGGCACAGAAGCCACAGCAAGAGGATCTCCAGCCCTAAAAACAGACCCTCAGTGGCTCAGGGAGGTTCAGGCTCTTCTCAGCCCAGGCCTGAGAAATGCATAAACAGCAAATGGCCTCTGGGGAGGCCCTGCCAAGTCCTTTTTCCCTCATGTAAATATTTTTTCCTCTTAAGTGTATGCGAGTGTGAAAAACCTCTCCTTAATCTTTTTTTTTTTCTTTTTTCTTTTTTTTTTCTTTTTTTTTTCTCCCTGGCTGAAGGAAATGCTTGTTCATCCCTGGGTGGGAGCAGCTTCATCTTGATATTTTGCAGTTTTGAAGCAAGAGCCACGCTGCTGAAAATATTTCTTGTCAGCCCCAAAGCCATGCTGGGGTCAGATTAAATGGTGCCTGTCAGGACATGACCTCCTTGGTGGCTGTTGTTGGATGGAGGTCCCATGGGACAGCAGATTGTGGGGTAGCCTTGAAGGAGACTTCAGAAGCAAAATATCCCTGGGATTCCAGGGCTCCAGAGCCTGGAAATCCCACCCTGTTGTATTGGACACGTGAGTGAAAATGTGTGGCTTTTTCTTTCTGAGAAAAAAATGGAGACCTAAATAAGTTTCTTGCTGCCTGGCCATGAAATCAAATGTCTCAGTGGGAGCTGTGTGCATTTTCCCATTGCTGGCAGTGAGAGGAAGTGTCTCTGCACGCAGCAGAGCTGGTGCAACCCCAAAATATCTGAGGGGAGCAGGGTGGGGGAACTGGGGCAGTTCCCTGGGGAATTGCTCCCACTGCTCAGAGGTTTCCTCCCTCTCCATTCCCCTCAGCTGCCTGGGAAGGGCTGGGATCAGGCTGTCACCTCTCTCTTCAGCCCTCTGCCAGCTCAGCTCTGTCTCATGAGAATCAGCAGCTGTTGCTGCTGGTGGTTTTTTGGGGGAGGAAAAGTGTCAGCAGCGTGGCCAAGAGAGAATTGATGCTGAGATAAACCTGTATCAGCCTGGCCTGGTGCTGAGGCCTCAGCAGAACCCAGATCCTGCTCTGAGGCTCTGAGGGGCTCGTGACCTCCTTTAGAGAGCCAAACCAGGGGTTCAGAGATGCACCAGCAGCTTTACAGGCTCAAAATCCCTTTGGCACAGCAAAGGGGAGCTGCAGAGGGCAGGGGAAAGGGAAAGCACAACCACAGAGAGAAGGTTTGTGAGTCACAACAAGGCTCATCCCTCAGTGACAGGATTTGCACGGCTCATTCAGAGCTGACTCTGTCCCTCCAGGGCTCCCTGCTGCACAGAAAGCCCCTTCCTAAAAGGGGATCCTCGGGATTCCTATTTATAGCAGGGAAAGTGCTCCAGGAGAGTCAGCCAGCCCTGCATGAACATCCCTGGGAGCAGGGGAGGGATGGACAGGCTGTTCTCCTGCAGCCCCAGCCCCTCCTGCTGACATTTGCCAGGCTGGAGGGGACAGTGGCATCTCCCTGGTGCCGCAGGTGGTGACACAGGAGGTGACACAGGAGCCTGGCAGGACCAGGAGGAGGCAGGGACAGGGACAGGCTGCTCCAGCCCCTTCCCTTGTGGTGGGAAGTGAGGGGAGTGTGCTGTTCCCAAAAGGAAAGGTCACTGTGCAGAGCTGGGGGTGAGGAGCCTCCAGGGCAGAGCCAGCAGGGCTGGGACTGAGATTTCAGGGCAGGACTTGGGGGTGTTGGCCAGAACAGACAGAAATTGTGTCCAGAAGAGACACAAATTGTGACCAAGAGACAGAAATTGTGGCCAGGAGAGACAGAAACTGTGGCCTGGAGAGACAGAAATTGTGGCCAGGAGAGACAGAAACTGTGGCCAGGAGGGACAGAAATTGTGGCCAGGAGAGACAGAAACTGTGGCCTGGAGGGACAGAATTTGTGGCCAGGAGGGACAGAAATTGTGGCCAGAAGAGACAGAAATTGTGACCAGAAGAGACAGAAATTATGGCCAGGAGAGAGAGAAATTGTGGCCAGGAGAGAGAGAAATTGTGTCCAGGAGAGACACAAATTGTGACCAAGAGACAGAAATTGTGGCCAGGACAGACACAAATTGTGGCCAGGAGGGACAGAAACTGTGGCCAGGAGGGACACAAATTGTGGCCAGGAGGGACAGAATGAATTGAGGATGTGGGGAGAGGTTTGTTGGTTTGAAGGGAAGCACGGGGCTCTGCAGCAGTGCAGGATGAACAATTCCTACCCAGGAATGTCCCCCTGGAGCTCAGAGGGACCCAGGATGGGGTGCTGGCATTGCAGGTTTGGTCTCAGGCTGGGCTGGCTCCAACCCTCTGGTTTCCAAAGCTGTGCCAAAGGCTGCAGGGTGGGATTTCAGTTTGCCACAGTTACATGGCCCAGCTTTGGGAATTTTCCTTTCTGTATGATTTACAAATCAATGAACTCAAGAGTGGATTCAGGGACGTTTTCTGTCACTGCCCAAGAATTCCCTTTAGCACTCAAAACTTGGGAAAGACAATGGTAAAACTGGAGAACTCTTTTAGGACAGGTTTGG
Source organism: Trochalopteron elliotii (assembly GCA_024734555.1). Taxonomy (NCBI): domain Eukaryota; kingdom Metazoa; phylum Chordata; class Aves; order Passeriformes; family Leiothrichidae; genus Trochalopteron; species Trochalopteron elliotii. The sequence continues at coordinate 61,804 of JANPWX010000460.1, read as the reverse complement.
AGAATTGCAGATGTCTGAGGAGGCTCCCATCAGCTTTGCCATGTAAATTCATAAACCCAGCACAGACTGGTGATGGAAAGAGAAGGAATCTGTGGAGAATTGTTAAATGGAAAGATGGAGGCCACCAAATAAGAGAGGCAAAGTAAAATACAGCCTGAGGAGAGTGTAAAAAGATGGAGAAACAATTAAAGATGAGAAATCAGTCCTAGGAGGGAAAATAACTTAAGCACCAGCAGGAAACTCAAGAGGCTGGATCCCCTGGAAAGGGAGAGAGGAGGGAAGAATGGATTGCAGAGAGTGTTTGGGTGCAGGATCTGTGTTTCTGTTCAGGATCTGTGTGTCAGTGCAGGATCTGTGTGTCAGTGCAGGGTCTCTGTTTCTGTCCAGGGTCTGTGTGTCAGTGCAGGATCTGTGTGTCAGTGCAGGATTTGGATTTCAGTGCAGGATCTGTGTTTCAATGCAGGATCTCTGTTTCTGTCCAGGATTTGGATTTCAGTGCAAGATCTATGTTTCAATGCAGGATTTCTGTGCCAGTGGAGGATCTGTGTGTCAGTGCAGGATCTGTGTCACTGCAGGATCTCTGTTTCTGTCCAGGATCTGTATTTCAATGCAGCATCTGGATTTCAGTTCAGGATCTGTATCAGTGCAGGGTCTGTGTGTCAGTGCAGGGTCTCTATTTCTGTCCAGGGTCTGTGTTTCTGTCCAGGGTCTGTGTTTCTGTCCAGGATTTGGATTTCAGTGCAGGATCTGTGTGTCAGTGCAGGGTCTCTGTTTCTGTCCAGGGTCTGTGTGTCAGTGCAGGGTCTCTGTTTCTGTCCAGGATCTGTGTGTCACTGCAGGATCTCTGTTTCTGTCCAGGATCTGTGTGTCACTGCAGGATCTCTGTTTCTGTCCAGGGTCTGTGTGTCAGTGCAGGGTCTCTGTTTCTGTCCAGGGTCTGTGTGTCAGTGCAGGATTTGGATTTCAGTGCAGGATCTGTGTGTCAGTGCAGACAGCCTGCCTGGTGCCTGTGCCCTCCCACGTTGGCCATCCCCCCTGTCTGCTCCCGGAGGTTTGTGGAGATGATGATGGTTACCTCTGGAATGAGCAGTGCCTTTGCTCCCGTCTCAAAGCAGCTCTGCTGCCTGCCGAGGCAGGGCTGGGAGGGCGTGGGGCAGGCGTTCCTGTCATTCTGGAGCCGGGGATGCCTTTGGGGTGAGTGTGTGACAGGTACGGAGACAAACCGGGACAGCCGCGCTGTGCCCTGCCCGCCCCTGCAGGGTGATCAGGGGGTGGGAATGGGGAACCACAGAACCGCTCCCGTTGGGAAAAACCTCTCAGAGAACCCAGCTTGACCTTAGACCACTTTGCCAGCCAGAAGAGTCAAAGGGAAATGGGGTTTTCCCAGTTGAAGGGCTGTGGGAAGGGAGCTGGGGTTGTTTTTCCTGGAGAAAAGGAGGCTCAGGGGTGACCTTGTCACTCTCTACAGCTCCCTGAAAGGTGGCTGTGCTCAGGTGGGGTTGGTCTCTTTCTCCAGGCAAAAACTGACTGAAGGAAAGGACACAGCCTTAAGCTGCACCAAGGGAAATATAGGCTGGATATCAGGGAAAAGCATTTTACAGAAAGAGTGACAAAATACTGGAAAGGTTTGCCTGGGGAGGTGGTGGAGTCACCATCCCTGGATGTGTTTAAAAAAACATGGATATGGCACTCAGTGCCATGGTTTAGTTGAGGTGTTAGGGTTGGGTTGGATTTGATGATCATGGAGGTCTCTTCCAACGCTGTGATTCTGTGAATTCTGTGAGTTCTGTTGGGTACCTGGGATACTGCCAGTTTTAAGCCATTTTACGTTGCAGGTTTTTTTTTTCAGTCTCGAGTAATCCTAACCTAAAAGTGACTCCAGCCCCTGCAAGCTCCTTCCATTGACCGTAAGAACCTGCTGAATTCTCTCCCCCCAGCCGCTGATGAAGCAGGTTTTGTTTGCAGAGAGTTTTCTGCCTTCCCCCTCCCCTCTGGTGTGACTCATCCGAGGGTGCCTCGTTTCTCATTTCTCATTTCTCGGGCGAGTGGAGAAGAGAGAGGTGATTGCATCAATGCAAATGGGGCCCGAGGAGTCACAGGCTGATAACGGCAATTTCTGTACAAATGCTAATTACAGTGATGCCTTGGGAAGGCTGAGCTGGAGCAGAGACTGGACAGAGCTGGAGAATAAAGTAGAGATTTACTGAAGGACCTTTAAAGATACACCTTGGGCAGGACAAGAGCCTGGCCAGGGCTACACCCAAGGTGGACTAAGAAGGGCCACAAAATGGACACAAAATGATCACAAAAATGGACAAACAGTCACGAGGTCTCACACTTTGATAAGTTTTGGTCCATTTCCATATTGGGGTTTAATTGTCCAATTACAGTCTCAGGTTGTGAGGTCCCATCCTTCTTGTTTTCTCTCTTCAGCCCACCCTTGTTTGTGCTTTTGGGCCTGAAAACTTCTGCTGGTTGTCCTTGGTGTCAAGCTGGAAAATTATTTGTTTTTTCTACCTGCTCTGTGAAGAGAGCTGACTAACACTCAATATGAGGCTCAGCACTGCACCCCTGGGCAGCACAGAATCTGAAATATATGGGAGCTAAAACTTAAAGGCATCAATACAAACAACCAAACCAGGTCTGAGCTGGGGCTTTGCACAAGGAAATTCCCTGTGGGTTTAGCCAGGAGTTCCACAAATTCCTTTTTGTTACAATTAACGAGAGAAACTCGCTGATTTCTGAAGGATTTCTCTGCCCTAGTGCGGGCACAGGGAGGGTTTATCCTGCTCAGAAGTTGGCTGGAAGTTTTTCAGGCTGTGTCTTTGCAGAAAGGTGTCCACTTCTTCCCTGGATAAAAGAGTTTGGGACAATCCAGCAGGAAAATCACCTCCTAAATCTGTGTCTCCTGCCCCTGCCCCACCCCGATTCCCTCCACAAGAATCCTCACCCCATCCACGGCTCCTTCAAAGGATGCTGATGGGAATAACAAGCACTTTGTTGTTAATAATAGAGACAATTTCGAGATGAGCTGCTGAGGGATTAAAGGGCTGCTGGACTGGTTTTGGAGGTGAGAATGATGGAGCTGAACAAATCCCACCCGCTCCTCCTTTCGCCTTCCTTACATGGAATCCGTTAAAGTTTGGCTTCCAGTAATTTATGAAAAGCTCAGTTATCATTCCCACACCCCTCTGAGGGATTTCTGTGCACAGAAACCAGTCTCTCATTGCACAGAACTGGTTTTTATTGGCCACTTTATGTGATCCTGAGCCCTGATCTGTCCTCCTGCCTTTGCAGTGAGCCCTGGATTCACAGGGCCAGGTGTGGAGGAGCCACACAGTGACACCCAGCTCTGTAAAAACCTGGGGTCCTTCAGGTTTCAGTGCTGTCATCACTACAAAGCTGATTTAAAATAAAATGCAACTGAAAATCTTCCATATCAGACCCTCAGAGGGTTGTAGATGAGTTCCTTGAATGCTCCTCTCATTCCTGCACAAGTCTTGGGACCACCCATTCTCAAATGAGGTTCCAGGTCACAACTGGGCTTCTCCATCTTCCTAAACAGGAGGGAAATAACAGTGTGTAGGGGACCAGAACAAAAACCTTGTGTCCCCTTAGCATCCTGCCCCTGCCATTTCTGCACATTGCTGGACTTCTCCTTCTGCAGGGTGTGTCTGTCTTGTTTCCAGCCCCATCTCTGGGAGCCAGGAGGAGAGTCTGAGTTTGCTGTTGTGATGTGGAATTGGGGTTTGCCCTATGCAGGGTGGACAGGGCCACCCCCCACCCCAGGCTGGGTTTGCTCTTGTGGTGTGGAATTGGGGTTTGCCCTGGGCAGGGTGGGCAAGGCCACCCCAGGCTGGGTTTGCTGCTGTGGTGTGGAATTGGGATTTGCCCTGGGTTTGCTGTTTTGGTGGAGCTTGGTTTGCTCTGGTGGAGTTGGGGTTTGCCCTGGGCAGGGGGCACAAGGCCACCCCAGGCTGGGTTTGCTGTTTTGGTGTGGAATTGGGGTTTGCCCTGGGCAGGGGGCAGAAGGCCACTCCAGGCTGGGTTTGCTGCTGTGCTGTGGAGCTGGGATTAGCCCTGGGTTTGCTGCTGTGGTGTGGAGTTGGGATTGGCCCTGGGTTTGCTGCTGTGCTGTGGAGCTGGGATTGGCCCTGGGTTTGCTGCTGTGGTGTGGAATTGGGGTTTGCCCTGGGCAGGGAGGACAAGGCCACTCCAGGCTGGGTTTGCTGCTGTGCTGTGGAGCTGGGATTGGCCCTGGGTTTGCTGCTGTGGTGTGGAGTTGGGGTTTGCCCTGGGTTTGCTGCTGTGCTGTGGAGCTGGGATTGGCCCTGGGTTTGCTGCTGTGGTGTGGAATTGGGGTTTGCCCTGGGCAGGGAGGACAAGGCCACCCCAGCCCCCAGAAGGGCTGCATCCACCGGGTGCAGCAGGTCACCGTGACTGAAACCATGAGATCACCAACAAGCTGAGCTCCACCCCGCTGGAAAATCTTTTTATATCTCCCCTGGCAGGTGCCAACCATTTGCTCACTCCCTGCAGAAGGGGCTTTGCCAGGGAGCAGAGCAGGAGAGCTCCTGCCACAGTGCTGTCACCATCAGGAGCTGGGAAAACAGGTTGTGTTTACCCAGGTGTGATGCCCAACCCCACCCATGGGTGCCTGGCCCTGCCTGGGTGCTGTCTGGGCTGCAGAGCCTCTGCAGGGCCGTGTTGTGTCTGCCTGTGATACCATCAGCACCCTGCTGCCAGCCCTTTGATGGGGGAAGCAGAGCTTGGTGTGAACCCAGCCATGCCAGAGCTTTTTCCACACAGGCTCAGCCCTGCGAGCCCTGGGAGTGTTCACCAGCCCTTGGCACAGCTCCTGGGCTCCTCCCTTTGATGTGGGGGAGAAGGATCAGGGGGGAAAAAAAAATCGGGATTTACTCTCCTGGAGCAGCAGCTACTGCTGAGTGAGGGATTGCCCGAGGTGATTTTGGGAGTGAGATTTAAGCTCTGGAGCAGATTTGGAGACGGGCAGTGGGGATGTGTTGCACAAGAGGGCTCTGTCCCTCTCCCTGCCCAGTGTAATTGTGCATTTGTCATCTGGTTGTCACTGATTTAACAGGATGGAAGATCCATCAGACTCCTCAGGACCAGCACCCTCCAAAATCCAGTGATTTAACCACGAGTGCAGAAATTGCCACTCACCCTCCTCCAGGCTGAAATAAATGTGTTTACTATGGGGTTACTTCCGTGGGAAATGAGAAACAGGGTGAGTTTTAATCCATGGAGTTCTGTGAGGAGGGGATGGGAAGGAGAGCTGATAGATGCTCCATGCTGGGCAGAGAATTTCTGAGGGGCAGAACACACTGCTCAGCCTTCCAAAGGAGATTTTCTTCTTGTCTTCAGGTGGGAGACAGCAGCATGAGCAGATGGAGAGGATATCCCTGGTTTTTGTGGTAGAAAGCAAACCCCTGGCTGAGCACTGATTCACCAGGCACTGTTGGACTTGCTAAAATAAAAACCCTTCTGCATTTTCCCCTGACACCAAGGTATTTTACATAAAACAATCAAACTGACCACCCCAGCTCCATTTACAAGTTTTCCAAGAAATCCTTGGAGCAGCCAGAGGAGATCAGAGTCCAGAGCTGGAATCCACAAGCGATGACGCCGAGTCTGGGGAAGGATTTTCACTGCTGGAATCCAAATCTCCACAAATGCTTCTTTCTTAAGATGTGGGATGTTTTTGGTGTGGATCCCCTCCAGGCACTCACAGGCACCTGCTGGGAATTCAGAATTCCATCTCAGATCTTCCTTTGTGAGGAGCCCAAAGGCAGGTGGAGAATTCAGAATTCTATCCCAGATTTTCCTTTGTGTGCAGCCCAAAGGCAGGAGGAGGAAAGGATTCAAAATTCCATCCTAGATCTTCCTTTGTGAGGAGCCCAAAGGCAGGTGAAGAATTCAGAATTCCATCTCAGATCTTCCTTTGTGTGCAGCCCAAAGGCAGGAGGAGGAGAAAATTCAAAATTCCATCCCAAATTTTCCTTTGTGAGGAGCCCAAAGGCAGGTGGAGAATTCAGAATTTCATTCCAGATTTTCCTTTGTGTGCAGCCCAAAGGCAGGAGGAGGAGAGAATTCAAAATTCCATCCCAGATCTTTCTTTGTGAGACCCTCAAAGGCAGGTGGAGAATTCAGAATTCTATCCCAGATTTTCCTTTTTGTGCAGCCCAAAGGCAGGTGGAGAATTCAGAATTCCATCTCAGATCTTCCTTTGTGTGCAGCCCAAACACAGGAGGAGGAGAAAATTCAAAATTCCATCCCAGATCTTTCTTTGTGAGGAGCCCAAAGGCAGGTGGAGGAGACAATCCATTGTTCCTACAGGGAGAAGATTGTTCTGCTCATTGTTGACTTGTTTGACTTGGGTTTAAGTCTGTGTTAGTTGGAATATCTGCAGAGGAAATTGGGTGTTAGCCAGACTTAGGGACCAGTCTGCACTCTGCTGGCATCACACCAAGAAAAGGAAATTACAGTGCCACAAACCAAGGGGAAAGCATTGCCTGCATTGCTTTAGTTGGGATATTGGGATTAAATCCTTCCCTGTGAGGGCTGCCCCATCCCTGGCAGTGTCCAAGGCCAGGTTGGACAGGGCTTGGAGCAATCTGGGACAGTGGAATGTGGCCCTGCCATGGCAGGATGGAACTGGATGATTTTAAGGTCCCTTCCAGCCCCAGTCATTCCGTGGTTCTGTCCCTGCTCCCTGCTCCCTCTCTTGGGAACAACATTCAATCTGTTCAGTGATTAAAAAACCCCACAAGACCCAAAACAAACACTGTCCTTCCACTCCCCCAAAACTGACCAAAAGTAAAAACCCCTCAGAAAAGCTGGGACAAAGGAAGGAGAGGGAAATAGGGAAACAGAGCTTTAAAAAGCCAGTTGCTTTGCAGCTCTTCCCACCCTGGCTGCTCTCCAGAGGTACTTGGATGATCCTCTGCCTGGAAAAAAAAAGAAGTCCTTCAAACCCATCATTTGATGGGGACATTATTTCTCAGCAAAGGAAATGAAAATCCATGTTTGGGGTTTGGGGATGGAAGTGCACCAGTGCAGGAGCTGGGGCTCTTCACTCAGGTGGATCTGAGTGATATCCCAGAGCTGGGAGATCCTTCAGGTGGGGGTTGAGGACACAGAGGACTTGGGTCTTCAGGGAAGTTTGGTACCACAGCCAGCCAGTGGATGTGTGGAGTTAATTTGGTGCCTGGCTCGTGGGGAAAGCTGGACACATGCTGAGAACTAACTGGGGATTTGTGTCCCAGCTTGGCTTTGTGGCACTGGCTGCTGGATCAAAACCCTGGGCTTGGCACAGCAAACTGGAAGGGAGGAGATGGAAATTCTCCTTTCCTAGATAAAAGCCATCATAAACCAGGCTAAATCTGGGATTGGGACACTGGGTGGTTTTTTTTATCCCACACCTTGGCTTCTTACCAGGCATTCACAGGTTTTTCTTTTCCCTGGAGCTGTGCAGAAGCACCTGATGGTTCCTCTCTTGTTGCTGTGCCCCAGGATTCCTCTCACACCCCACACTCAGAGCAGATGCTGTTTAAATGTTCCTGGAGGAGCTGTTGGCAAATGGGGGATGACAGGTTGCAGAAACAGGATAAAATAGCAGGAGTTTCCAAGGAGAGGCTGGAGAGGCAGGAAAGGGAAGGGGGGACAGTCTGGAGATGAGCTGTGCCAGGCTGGACTGGGCTGTGGGACCCCCATGGAGGTGCAGACTGTGCAGGGCAAGGCTGGCAGGTTTTCCTGGTTCCTGGAGGGCTGGAGCAGGAAATTCTGTCTCACTCTGCCCTCATTCCACCCTGAATCCTTGGATTGCTTGGGGAGGAGCTGCTCAGTGCCTTGCAGGGAGCTCCATTTCCATGGACATCCAGCTCCCACGGAGATTTCCACAGGGTTCAAATGGAGTAGAAGCAAATCTGAGATTTATGGACTCGCAGAATCCCAGAATGGGCTGGATTGGAAGGAACCTTAAAAATCATCCCATCCCACCCCCTGCCATGGGCAGGGACACCTTCCAGTGTCCCAGGTTGTTCCAAGTCTCATCCAGCCTGGCCTTGGGCACTGCCAGGGATCCAGGGGCAGCCACAGCTGCTCTGGGCACCCTGTGCCAGGGCCTGCCCACCCTCACAGGGAAGGATTCCCTCCCAACATCCCATCTAACCCCACTCAGTTTCAGTGTGAAGCCATTCCCTGTGTCCTGTCATTGCTGTTCCTGCTGATTTGCAAAACCACTTAGTGCAAAGCACTCAGACAACCCGCAGGGAATTGTTTTTCCTCTTCATCCTCTCCTTGACCCCTAGGAAAATGTCCCATGGGAGCCATGCAGTGACTCTGTGTGCAGCAATCCATTCCCATTGACTGGAAAGGGAATTTTGACTTTCTGATCAGCTCTTCATCTTGTGTAATGACTGTCCTTGAGCCTGGGATTAATTAGGGCTAATGACCAAAAACATCATCATCGGGCTTCCACCTCTCCTAGGGCTGTCCTGAACCAAGGGAAGGGAATGTAAAGGAGTGAATTCCAGCTGGGGAGTTGTTAACAAGGCTGTGCCTCCTTTGCTGTGTGGGATGTGGCTGATTCATCCTGCTGAATCCAAGATTTCCCACAGGTGGAACAGGCCCCCGCCAGGACCAGAGGCTGCAACATTTCCTCGCCCGACTTCTGTTTTGAATATTAAAGCTCTGCCTTGTGAACCTTGAGGAATTCATCTCCCAGGGCAGAGGAAAGGTTGGAAGGGGTCAGGCAGGCTGTGCTGTGTCCGTGTCACTGGGAGCAGCCAGCAGCATTCCGGGACGACATCTGATTTTGTGCTTTTACGAGGCAGATGTTTGGGAGAAGGGATGTGCTGTTTATTGGAGCTGCCATCTCCCAGCCCTGCTCCCAGCCCATAAATAAAGATTCTTGGGATCATGCCGCCGTTTGGGCAGCCCTGCCTTCCATCAGGGCCTGGACAAGCTGCTCCCCCTGCACCTCAGCTTGCCAGGGGGATAAATCAGGGAGGGATAAACCCTGTCCTGGTGACGCGGGGATAAATCCGGGATCGCTGACGTGGGTGCAGGGATGGGATTGCCAAGGGGAGTCTGATCCCTTGATTTCAGGTTTTGGTTTACTCCAAAAAGGAGTCACTGTTGTGATAATCTTGTGGTGAGATACCCAGAAACATCGACTTCCTTCGTTTCCCTGGGAAAAACCAAACCAGGATCTCAGCCCCTGACCCGGGAGGGATGGGGGTGATGAGCAAACTGTAATGAGCAAAGCTCTCTAATTGCAACAGCAGCAATTAAACCCCAGCAGTGAGGGATGCAGAGCTGGAGGCACAGCCTTGCTGAGCTCTGTGGCTGCATTTCTTGAAGACAGAAGTGGAATTATTTTGCAGAAATGGAATTATTTTGGGGCATCCCCTTTCCCTTCCCACTGGAGCTCCACCAGTGGCTTTGCCCTGGGAGTTCTGGGAAGGGCTCAGCTTTCCCTGGAAGCTGACAAGCACTGTGGCTGCATTTCCTGAACACAGAAATGGAATTATTTTTGGGGAAATGGAATTATTTTGGGGAAATGGAATTATTTTGGGGCATCCCCTTTCCCTTCCCACTTGAGCTCCAGGAGTGGCTTTTGCCCTGGGAGCTTGGGAAGGGCTCAGCTTCCCCTGGAAGCTGACAAGCACCATCTATAGGATTGCTGCAGAAGAGGCCTCGGGCTCCCAGCTGATGAAAAAGGGCAGAGGAGCTTCACTCTGAGTCTCCAGATTTGTTCTGGAAAAACTCCAGCATGCTCAGCATTCCTCAGTGCACAGAGTCAGGGATTTCACCGTCCATCCTTGGTGTCTGGGGGGATTGTCCACCCTGGAGAAGCTGCTGCTCCCTGGTCCCACTGAGGAGTGTTGCCTCAGTGGAAATTGCTGGGAGTTCAGAGCTGGGAT
>JANPWX010000460.1:26782-51457 GCA_024734555.1 Trochalopteron elliotii | reverse complement strand
TTCTGAGAGAGGCATTGTGTTCCCAAAGAACAGATATGGGGTTTTTTTTTTCCTCTCTGCAGATCCATTTTGGCTTTAAAGCTGTTTTCTTCTCCTACACACACAGATGATAATCTTGTACATGTCCTTATTAAAAAAAAAATATCACTTCCAGAAAATAAAAACACCGGCATATTCTGTACTTGTTCCTTTCTCTATATCTGAATTAATTTCCCATTTTTTCATCTGACTTGTCAGTCATTTCACATCTCCACAATCACAGAAAGGGCTTTAATCTCTCTCCTGGCTTTGGCACCTGAATCCCAACCTCTAATGTGCTAAATTAATGCTGTTTTCCTTTCTCTCTTTTTTTTTTTTCTTTTTTTTTTCTTTTTTTTTTTTCCCCACAGAGATCCCTGGATGTCCAGGAATGGTGGAGAGCTGAATGATGCAGCCTCTGTTTCCTCACCACCCTGAGCCTGTGAGGGCTCTGGAGAGATGGAGTGGGAGCACAGCCTCACTTCCCCAAGCCAGGGGATGCTGTGGGAAAGGACAGCCTTGGCCAAGGTCCTCATCCCAACCCATCACCCATCCTGCAGCACCTCCAGGAGAAGCTGGGGAAGGACAACCAAGGGACCAGGAGAGGCTCTGGGAGCCTCTGGGAAAGAAGCTACAGGAGCTGAAGGAGGGGATGTCCAAACAAATCGTGCTGAGGGGTTTTTTTTCCCCTTGGAAAACCCTTTCCAAAAGGGAGCAGCAGCCCCACGTGTGGTGTCCAGCTGGTTTGGAAGAGGCACAGGCAGGTCAGTGCCCCAAGGCCAGGTCAGGAGTCCTGGCCTGTCCACGTGCTGCGTGGGGATCCAGGTGAAACAGGAACCTGTGCCAGACCAAGAGAGAGGAGCATGGAAGATTCCTTCCATTTATTCTGTGCTTGTTTCTCCTTCTGCTGTCTTCTCTGTCTACCTCTTCTTCTCCAGAGAGCACGGGGGGCCCTGATTGTCACAGAGGAGCAGAAGGATTGGCACAGGGCAGGAATGTGGTCTTTGTTCTCTCTTTGCTCCAAAAAATGATCTCCAATTGTCCTGCCTGGACTTCAGCCATTGGAAAGGCTGGGACCTGGCAATGCTTTTCCTTGATTTCAGCAGGACCAGCCACCCTTGGGAGCCAGGATTTCCCACCTGAGGCTCAAAACATGACAGAACATCCATCCCTCTCCTGCAGCTGTGGGAAGGAGCATGCTGAGCTCCTGATTCTGGATTGTGGAAAACTCATTAAGTGGAGAAAGAGATGGAGGGATTTACTGTCTCATGCAGAAAACAGCAGGAAAAACTGACTGAAAACCATAAAAAAAAATGTGCACCTTGGAGTGGCAGGTGGTGGCCCAGCTGCAGCTCTGTGGTCACTGAGCTGCTCCCAGAGCTGGGCAGGACGTGCTGGTACTGAAATATGGGAGCCCCATCTCAAACCTTCCCTCTTTGGGCTTCCAGCTGCCAAAAAAAAAAAAAAAAGAAACCCTTTCCCTCAAGTGCAATCCTATTTATTTATTTATTATCTCACTGCTTGATGTGAAGCTGCTAAAGGAGCCCCCTCCCCAGCAACACCCAGGTCTGTGTGAGGGTCTGAGCAGAGGGGCAGGACACAGGGACACCTCCCAGCACACCTGGGGAAGGTGGTGGGGGGTTTGGACTTGGTGATCTTTTAAGGTTCCTCCCAAGCAAAACCATTGTGTAAGATCTGAAAAGGATCCAGAAGTGTCCCAAGGATGGTTGGATGGAGCTCTGAGCAACCTGGGATAGTGGAAAATGTCCCTGCCCATGGCAGGATGAGCTTTAAGGTCCTTCCATTCTAAGATTCTATGGACAGGGAGTGGGAAGAGGAAAAGCTGACACCAGAACTGCTGTCCCTGGGGTGAGGATGCAATTTGGATCTTTCAGGGACTAAGAACAAGCTGGGCAGGGCTTTGTTTGGAAGGACAGAGGCTGCAGGAGCTCAGCAGTGCCCCTCTGTGCTGATTTTCTCTGTGCAGGGCCGTGTCTCTGTGAGAGTTACTCACCTGGGGGGCTCTCAGGTCTCCCACAGCTTTCAGGACACCCTGAAATCCCTTGGCACAGCTCCCAGCTGCCCTGGGAGAACCTGATTTCTCCCTTCCCTGGCCAAGGCTCTGTCCAAACCTGCTGAAGGGAGATATTTCCCAACAAAATCCTGTTCTTCAGAGGATTCCTGGCTGGCTCCAGCCCCTTATTCTGCACTGGAAACAGTGCCCTGGGGATTGTTTGCAGCTTAGGGCCATGCATGGGGTTGTGGCAGTTCTCTTTCTCCCCAATCCCTGATGTGAAGAGCAGGGACAGGGACAGGAAGGGATGAACTTGCTGCAATCATTTGCCAGCCCAAAAACCAGGGACCTGCCTGTTGCAGAGCTGTCCAAATCCCTCTGCCTGCACCCCTCCAGGCTTGCTCCACGGATTCCATCCACTGCTGGATCTATTTTTGAGCTCCCTGACCCCCGGGGTGACTGTGCTGTCCCCTGGGAGGTGGCTCCGTGCTCCACAGCAGGAGCTGCTGGGAGTTCTCCCACCTTCCTTTTCTCCTGGAAACTTCATTCCATTTTCCCCTCGTGCTGCTCCTCAAGCACCTGCTGTTCATGTTGTCCTGCCAGCTGAGCTGTGCTCCTCTTCCCTTTCCAAGAGCCTGCCTGGCTCCATGATTTCTGCCTCTCCCTGTCCTTCCCCATCAGCACAGGATGAGCCTGGGCATTGCTGGGTCTGTCAGGGATCCCAAGCCATCCCTGGAGCAGCTCTGGCAGTGCCCAGCAGCTCCTCCCTCATCTGGGGTGCAGGGAAGGGGCAAACGGAGCCAAAAGGGAGCAGGGTTGGCACTGAGCACTCAGATCCCAAAATATCAGGAAGAAATCCTTCCCTGTGAGGGTGGTGAGGCCCTGGAATGGATTTCCCAGAAAAGCTGTGGCTGCCCCTGGATCCCTGGAAGTGTCCAAGGCCGGGTTGGATAGGGCTTGGAGCAGCCTGGGACAGTGGGAGGTGTCCCTGCCCATGGCTGGGGTGAGAATGAAGTTATCTTTATGAATGAAATGATCTTTATGAATGAAATGACCTTTAATGTCCCTCCCAACCCATTCTGTGACCCCGTGGGCATCAATCCCTGGTGGGGACAAGTGCCCAGCCAAGGTCCAGCTCAGCAAAGCCCAGCCTGAGCTCTGGCAGTGGGGATGCTCCAGCATTCCCTGTGGAGATGTGCTGGGGACATGTGGGGAATGGGGAACTGTCCTGCCTGGAGATCCCATCCCTGGGCTGGAGCTGCAGCTCTGCATGGCAGGAGAGCTGCAGGGAGCCTGGGGGGTGGCACGGGGAGCTCTGTGTGCAGCTGGGGCACCATGGGGAGGGGCACAGCTCTGTCCTTGTCACCGAACAAATCGTTCTGACAAATAAAGAATGGAAAAGTCCTGCTCTTCCCACTCTGCTTTGTTCCCCACAGGGAGGGGCTGGAGGGAGCCCAGAAATGCCTGGGCAGTTTGGGGAGGGCTGTGGCTGCCAGAGGGAAGGGTTGGATGCAGTCAGGACCACCAGGAGGATCCAAACCCAGAGAGCAGAGCAGGGGGCAGAGGCTCCCCAGGGGATCCTGGTGCTGCTGGGGATGGGGGACAAAAACTCCAGCTGGGAATGGGCTGGGGTGGTGAGTTTCTGTGTGAGGTCAGAGTGTTTTCATCCCCACAAAGGTGCATTGTTGCCAGAAAGACACCAAGAACCACACTTGTGCACTGTTAGGATGTGCAAGCGAAAATGAAGGATAAAAATAAATAGGATAAAAATGAAACCCCCAGCATCCTGGGGGGGTTTACACTGCTCTGGCAGGAGCTGCAGGCAGCACTGCCAGGAGAATTTGGGGGTTTTTATCACAGGACAGCCTGAAAAACTGCACAGATCCCTGGTGGGGTCACCCCCTGCTTTTTTGAAGTTCCTGCTGATTTTCCCTCGGGGTGGATTTTCCTCCAGGATGGATTTTCCTGAGGATGGATTTTTATTTGGGATTAGGGTTTAAATAGTTTTTGGAGTTTGATCAGCGATTGGGCCGTGAGGTTGACACTTCTCTGACCCCACTGGTCAAACTAGAAGTCCATCAGTTTGTCCTTCCCCCGGGAAGGAATGCACAGTTTTCAAAAAAAATCACTTTTTGTTTATGTTACGACGCGTGAGAACTCCGGTACAGAAATGTAAAACACCAGGAGGCTGAAAAAATCAGGGGGACAGTACATCACACTCTGAGGGCTGCCAGCAGCCTCCCAGAAATGGCTCAATTATAAAAATTAGCCAGATGGCTGAGCAGAGGTGTTTGGAAAGAGCAAAAAGGTTTTAATTAAAGAGAAAATAACAAACTATACAGAACAAAAGAATAAAAGCTGTGCAAGGTGCAGGGAGGCTCCTCACACCTGCAAAGACACCCCAAAAATGCCTCGAGAGATTCTGAGCTCTCCCTTAAACATTCAATGATCTGGGAGGGGTTTTTGGCTTTGCTGCCCAATAGAAAATATAGAAAATATAGAAAATATAGAAAATATAGAAAATATAGAAAATATAGAAAATATAGAAAATATAGAAAATATAGAAAATATAGAAAATATAGAAAATATAGAAAATATAGAAAATAGCTCCATTCCTTGAGGAGCAGCTCAAGGATCCAACAGGTGCCTTTGTCCTGGCACTGGGCCAGTGATGGTGAGAAAAGCATAGAAATTTCTGGTTCTTTTTCCTTAAAAGATCAGGGGTAAAACTCAGACTCCTTCCTGACATAAAAACACCTGCACTGCAGCACTGGGGGAGCAGCTGCAGTGGAGCTGGGCAGCAGCAGGGCAGTGGGTGTGGGGCTGCAGGAGGAGGAAAAAAGAGGGTGCAGTGTGAGGATTTCTTATCTTTTCTTCGTGTTAGAGCCAGAATTAATACAGAGGAGTCACAGTTTTTGTGCTCAGACTTGGTGTTTGTTATTTATTGTCTCTATTACAGCCTCACAAGTCATGAGCTCTGACTAGCAAGGTAGAAAATGAAGGTGAAATGGAACACCTCTAACTCTTTCCAAGGTTATTTAAGCACTAATCACACAATAACGAGGTGACACCTAGATTATTTGTATTTTTGACCCAATAATGATCACCCAAGGCCTGCAACGAGGACCTTTTTCACCCAATTAGAAAAAACCACCCAAAACCAAGAAGAAGAAGGTGAAAGAAGAAGGACCCAGACAATGCCCAAAGTCCTCCATCCTGCCCTATAAAATCTTAAATTTTCAGCCTCCAGAATTCCAGCAGTGCAGGGCTGGATGAAGAAGGTGCTGAGCATCCCAAGGGTTTCACGGGATGACAGCAGAGGAATTTGGGGTCCCCTGTGTGGCCCTGGGCTGTCCCCTGAGCTGGTTCTTCACCCAAATCTCAGCTCAGCTCCTCAATTCCTCCTCCCCATCCCAGCTGTGACCCAGGGCAGGGTGGCAGTGACAGCCTTGCAGCTTCTCAAGAGCCTTTGGCAGGGGAGAAAATCGGTCCCTGAGCAAGGCAAGAATCAAAATGACACATTTCCAGCACTGAATTAGTGATGAGACAATTAATCATCCCAATTAAAACCAGTGGAGATCCTGGAGGGCCCTAATCCATAAAGATGCTGCAGGCAGCAGCACCCTGGGGGGTTTCACACTGCTCTGGCAGGAGCTGCAGGCAGCACTGCCAGGAGAATTTGGGGGTTTTATCACAGGACAGCCTGAAAAACTGCACAGATCCCTGGTGGGGTCATCCCCTGCTTTTTAGGGCCACTGAGAACCCCCAAAGTCAGCAGCTCATCCCTGGTGTCTGTGGGCATCCCCAAAGTCACCTCCTGTGACACCCACCCACATCAGAGCCTTGCCCAGCCTCTGCAGGCCTCCGGGATGGGTTTTCCTCCAGGGTGGATTTTCCTCCAGGATGAATTTTCCTGAGGATAGATTTTCCTCCAGGGTGGATTTTCCTCCAGGGTGGATTTTCCCCAGGATGGATTTTGCTGAGGATGGGTTTTCCTCCAGGGTGGATTTTCCTGAGGATAGATTTTCCTCCAGGGTGGATTTTCCTCCAGGGTGGATTTTCCTGAGGATAGATTTTCCTCCAGGGTGGATTTTCCTCCAGGGTGGATTTTCCCCCAGGATGGATTTTCCCCCAGGATGGATTTCCCCCAGGGTGGATTTTGCTGAGGATGGATTTTCCTCTAGGATGAATTTCCCCCAGGATGGATTTTCCTCAGGATGACTTTCCCCCAGGATGGATTTTCCCCCAGGGTGGATTTTCCTGAGGATGGATTTTCCTTAGGGTGGATTTTCCTCAGGGTGGATTTTCCTCCAGGATGGGTTTTCCCCCCCAGGATGGATCTTCCCCAGGATGGATCTTCCCCCAGGGTGGATTTTCCTGAGGATGGATTTTCCCCCAGGATGGATTTTCCCCAGGATGGATTTTCCTGAGGATGGATCTTCCCCCAGGATAGATTTTCCCCAGGATGGATTTTCCCCGGGATGGATTTTCCTGAGGATGGATTTTCCCCATCTCCCAGCCTTTGTGTCTGGATTTACACATCTCTGGGGTCAGCCCTGGATTTTGGGACTGGATAAATGTGTGCCTTGTCTTCCAAGAGCCCACCCAGCTCCAGACAGCCCAGAACTGTCCAAACATCTTCCCAAAGTCCCTAAAGCCTGAGAGCGAAGGGCTGTGAGGAGTCGATCGCTGCAATAAACCCTTTCTTCATCCTTTCATGGTCCGAGGTACGAACGTGAATTATGGCAGCTTTAAACCCTCCTGAGAGCCGCTTTTTTAAGCGCCTGCTAAAGAGCATTGTTGAGCCGAGATGTCAGCGCTCGCCGGCTGAATGAGGCCGCTTTACGAGGCACTTTAATCCTCCCAGGAATCCGACCACCCCTTTTCCACCCGCTCCTCGCTCCTTGTTTTCTGTCCCGTTTGTTCCCCGAGGCTCTGGCGCCGTCACCTCTGGCAGCCTCATCACCTCCAGATGTGAACGGGTTCCTAAAAAACCCCCACATCTGGCAAACAGCCGAGGCTGCAGAGAAATCGGGGGTTTCTCTTGTGGCTGCTGCTATTTTTTAGGTTATTTTGTCAGCAGGGCTGCCAGCCCCCAACGATCCCGGTGGGATCCTTTCCTGGGGGGTTTCTGGGCAGGGATTTTGCTGGAGGATGGAGGAGGATTGAGGGGCTGTGTCCCCAAAGAGCCATGGTCACTCCAGGCACAGCCACGTCCCTTTGGGATGATCCTTCATCTCTGAGCATCCTTTTAAAATCTTGATTTAAAATAAGCAGCAAGTACTTTACTTGCCTTCCTTATTTCCCTTCTGAAGGTTGTGTCCCTTTCCCTGTTTTCCTTATTTCCCTTCTGAAGGTTGTGTCCCTTTCCCTGCTTTCCTTATTTCCCTTCTGGAGGTTGTTTTCCTTTACTTGTCTTTCTTATTTCCCTTCTGGACCCTGTGTTGCTTTCCTTATTTCCCTTCTGGGCCCTGTGTCCCTTTCCCTGCTTCCCTTATTTCCCTCCTGGATAGTATGTCCCCTTCCTTGCCTTCTTTATTTCCCATCTGGAGATTGTGTCCCTTTCCCTGCCTTCCTTATTTCCCATCTGGACCTTGTGTCCCTTTCCCTGCTGCTTTGACCCCAATATCATTCCTGAGGATTTTCCTTCCCGGGGCACAGGATGAATTCTGGATCTCACAGCCACATTTATTTCAATTCAAAAGGCACAAATCCCAGCAAATGTTGGATTAAACCATTCCAAGCTGGTGATTTACCATCATTTTGATGGCTACAGGAGAAATGCTGAATTCCCAGGGGCTCTGGATTGGTCTCCATGGAAATTGGTAGGAACCTTTGGGATTGCACAATCCTGAGGACGTGATGGGGGCTGCTCTGCTTTGCTTTTTTGTGTCAGTGAAATTCCCAATGAAAACAGGAACGATGGGGGCTGCTCTGCTTTGCTTTTTGTGTCAGTGAAATTCCCAATAAAAATGGGAATGATGAGGGCTGCTCTGCTTTGCTTTTTTGTGTCAGTGAAATTCCTCATGAAAACGGGAACGTGCCCAGCC
Source organism: Trochalopteron elliotii (assembly GCA_024734555.1). Classification (NCBI taxonomy): domain Eukaryota; kingdom Metazoa; phylum Chordata; class Aves; order Passeriformes; family Leiothrichidae; genus Trochalopteron; species Trochalopteron elliotii. The sequence goes on along the minus strand of JANPWX010000460.1, from coordinate 43,375 downwards.
CAGGCTGTCACCTGACAGCAGGAAACAGAAAACAGGAAGAAGGAGCATTCCAAAAAGGGAAATTATTGTCATCAAAACACAAAAAAAACCCCCATCAAAATAAACCTGGACATTATAAACACCCAGCTGGTTCATCCATGCTGTACCCAGAGCTGGTTGTGGCTGGAAGCTGGGAAAGAGGGGATTATCCAGGGCTGTTAACCATTAACTACTTACTGCAGGCTCTGGCTGCAGCCTGCATGGAGAGTTGATGTTTTTAGGAGTTAATCCTCCTGCCAGGACAATGGAAAGGCTGGAGGGGCGTCCAGGGATGGGGGTGACACAGAGCTGAGTTTGCAATGGCAACCAGGCAACCCTGCAGGGAGCTCCAGGTGGCTCCAGGTGGGAAATGGAGATTGGAGAGAAATGGATTTGTGGAAATGGAGATTGGAGAGAAATGGATTTGTGGAGGATTCTCGAAGCCTGACTGAAAGCTCACAGGGTTTTGTGCATCTGTGTGCAAACTCTGAGAGATAAAAAATGCTGACTTGGAAAGGCCATGGGATGGGACAGACATTGCTGAGAGAGAAATGGAACTGGAAACAAGTTTCAAATGATGACCCTGCAAATAAACCAGATATTTTGGAGAAATAGAACTATGGAAGATGCATTGTATAGGATCCATGAGGGGTGATTTTAGATGATTGATTTTAAGGCATTAACATCATTGTGTGGCCAAAGCTGGTAGGCCAAAAAACACTTATAATGGATTGTAATTAGGAAACAGTTTGGCTGCTGGTTGTGGTGCTGTGAATTGTAACATCTGCACCATCCCACCCTTCTCAAGAGCCTGAAAATGGAATAAAATCTTTTAAAACACCTCTCAGGAGCCCCGTGTCTGGGTCAGAAAAAGGGATAATCTGACAGCTCCAGGTGGCTCCAGGTGGCTCCAGGTGTCACAGAATCCACATGGGAAAGAGACTGGTCCTGGAAGTTCAGGATCTAAATGGTCAAGAAGGAATAAGCAGGAGAATAAAAACAGGCAGAGGGATCATCCCAGAGGCAGCAAGAGCATCCAAAGGGATCCCTGGTTGAGCAGAGGTCAGGGAGACATCAGGAAGTGAGAAAGGATGATTCTTCATCAGGGACAGACAAGGAAAAGAAAGAGGGGGAATTTAGGCTGGATATTGGGTGGGAATTGTTCTCTGGCACAGGGTGCCCAGAGCAGCTCTGGCTGCCCCTGGATCCCTGGAACTGTCCAAGGCCAGGTTGGACACTGGGGCTTGGAAGGAACGTTGGATAAAAATTGTCGAGCCAGAATGGAATTCCACACCAAGCAGATTTGGGGGAAGGTTCTGTGTTTTGCTTGTCAGCCCTGAAAAATCAGATTTCAGATGTTTCTTTCTAGAAAACAAAGAAGTCACAACTCCATGGTTGCTTTTGTTCCCCTTTCCAGAGGAGAGGGGAGTGCACTGACCCGGCGCTTGTTCCTCTTCCTTCCACCCTCCTCCAGCTGGAGAAGTTTTGTGATTTTGGTGGGTTTTAAACAGCAAAAGAGGGGGGTGGGGGAGAAAAGAGAAATGAGAACACCCTCAGCATCATCTCGACAAGTGCATTCCAGGACAGAGCAAACAAAGAGGAAATTAAATTTTTCACTTTTCTTTTATCATCCAAACCAAAGCGAAGCAAATGCGTCAATCCAAAATATAATTTTCTGTGTTTCAGGAGCCTCCCCCCAGAAAGTGTAATCAGAAATGATTTTTTTTTTTTTTTTTTTTTTTTTTTTTTTTTTTTTTTGGGGAGGAAAAAGATGGATTAGATGAAATCAGACTCTTTTACCCCCAAATTGTGGCTGAGCAGGGTGGAGGGACACTTGCAGCTCTCCATGCTGTGGCTGCAGTTGGATATTTCCTGCTGGTCCTTGTGCAAACTTGGGATGGTTTTGGTAAACAGGCAGAGAATCCCAGCTGGCTTCCAGCCACAGATATCCCACACCTCGGAAAGCTGGGAACAGGGCAGATTTTGTCAGGATTTTGTCAGAGTTTTGTTGAGATTTTGTCAGGATTTTGTAGGATTTTGTCAGGTTTTTGTCAGGATTTTGTCAGGTTTTTGTAGGATTTTGTCAAGATTTTGTCGAATTTTGTCAAGATTTTTGTCAAGATTTTTGTCAAGATTTTTGTCAAGATTTTGTCAGGATTTTGTAGGATTTTGTCAGGATTTTGTCAGAATTCAGTCGAATTTTATCAGGATTTTGTCAAGATTTTGGTCAGAATTTTGTCAAGATTTTGTCAGAATTTTATCAGGACAGGTGGGAAAGGGAGGGAACCCCTCCTTGCTCTCCCCTCCTGCCACCTCCACCCCAAGCCCTGACGCATCCCAGGTGCTCCTGCTGGGATAAGACCAGGAGAAATGCAGGCAATAAACACAAGGAAAAGCCATGAAGGATAAATGGCTGCTGCAAAAAGAAATCCCTCCTGCCTGGCAGGAGCTTTATTTATCTCCCAAAGCCTCCAGTCCCTCCCGGGGGAACAGAACCAGAGCTCCCATGACAAACAAAGCACGGGCCAAGAGGAAAGACAAATCTGCAGCTCCCAGATCCCCCCTGTGCTGGAGTCCAGGGCGTTCCTTTGGTTCCCCTGGATGGTCACAGAGCTCGGCAGAGAGGCTGGGACCCCAGAAAGAGAGTTTGAATCCTGGACAGGGGGGTCTGTCCTGGGGGGTGCCTGGCACAGAGCCCAGGAAGACACAGGCTTTGATTTCACTCCATGGAAAAAGCTTCCAACATTGAGAGAAGAATTACAAGTCACAGAGGTGTGACAGACAGTAGTGTAGTTAATCACTGGGTGGGAAATTTGGTAGTTTTGGGATTTTTAGAATGGAGCTGACTTGGGGGACAGGATGGAGATTTTAGGGTGGTGCCCTGGGTTCTTCTTGTTCTCCCTTGGCCTCCATCTTCTGATGTGACGTGGGCACAAAGTAGTGTAAGGAGATTGGGTCAGAGTAGAAATGACTCTTTTAGTATAGATAATAGACATTGGCACGAAATTGTAAATAACAGACATGTAATTATCTGTATAAGAAGGCAGCGACCTCCCATCACGGGGAGAGTCACCTGTGTCTGAGCTGCTGTGAACATCTTGGCTGGGAACAGAGAAAATTGTAAGATAAGAAATAATAAACACGTGAGAAACCCAGAAACAACAAGATCTGAAGACTCCAGTTCATTCTTGCACCAGACTCAAAGCCTTCAGAGGGCAAAAAAGACTCTCTTGAACCACCAGAGCCACCACCTGAATCCCGGGTCAGAAAAAAACCCCAGAACCCGAGACCCCTGGGGACAGGAGGGGACACTCCATGCTGGGAATGACACCCAGGGGACAGTGTGACAGTGGCCCTGGGAGCTCTGCCTGCAGGGCTGGCAGGGAGGATGAGATGCTGTGGGTTTGTCACCCCTGGAGCAGAGGCAGCTTGGAGCCTTCGTGGCTTTTCCTTGTATTTATTGCCTGGTTTTCCTTCTGGAGCAGAAAGACTCTGAGGTGGGGATTTCTGTGCCTGAAAAATGTCCCTTTCTGCCTGTTTTTTTGGGGGGTGTGGGTATTTCTGTCCCTTCTGCCCTTTTTTGGGGGGATGTTTCATGAATCCAAACTGGATCTCCCTTCTCATTTGAAGGGTTGTAAATCCCACATCGTTCCAGCCCCTGCAGGGCTCACACACAGCCAGGCCCTGCAGAGATCCTAAAGCTCTTCTTTCTCCTGGAAACCTCTCCCAAGACCTCACACGACCCAGTTTCCAGGGCCCCTTCTCAGGGGATTATTCGAGGGCAGAAAAAAGAGCCTGACTCCCCATGCCCTGCACCTGCGGCTGCAGTGCCCTCCAGGCTCGTGGCAGGGCTGGTTTTCCATCTGCTTTTCAGGATTAATCCCCCCAGGGCAGTGCCCTGACCTCGTCCTGCCCTGGGCAGGTGTCTCTGTGGTGACAGAAGTGTCCCTGACACCTGGCCCGTGACCTCCCTCCTGCACACACATCCCTGTTTGCCCCCACTTCCCTCCATCCCCGGGGGTTTGGAACCAAGAACGTGGAAAATCACCAGCAGTTCAGAGTGGGAAGTTTCCTTCCAGAGAGCTGAGTTGTGTCTGCATTCCCTGGTGCTATAAATGCATGTTATAAAATTGGCTTTTCGCAAATATTAAAATGAAAACGATATGTATAATTGTGCTGCATTATGTTTTATTAATGGAGTTTAGAAAAGTGATTAATGTATTTTCTAATTGTAGCATAGTGTTAACAGTCAAAAGACTGGGTGTTTTCTCTTTGTAATATCTAAACTGACCAAACCAGAAGATACACAGACAGAAGATCCTTCTACATTCCTGAAGGAATTCATTGATTTTCTGGTATCAGAAAAACTACCAGGCGCCAACTAGGACTTTTATCTAATAAAATGTTAATTTAGTACAACGGGGCAAGTTTTGAAGGAAGGGGGGCCAAAAACCAAAAGGACATCTGGACTCAAAAGAATGTTTGAAAAAATGCACATGTAAGAGGTTAATCCTTAAAAACAATGACTTTGAAGGAGTGAATGTGCTTTTCTGGTGAGGCACCCTCAGTCAAGATACCTATGCTTTTCTGTCTCCTAAATTGTTTATTTTTATTTTTTTTTATTACACTTACAAATATTTCTAAGAGAGTGAAACTCGTTTTTCACATTGCCCAGGCACAGAGATAAATCCCAGTGGGAGATGGGTTCCTGTCTTTCAGTGATTAATGCAGCCTTCAGCAACATCAAATGCTTCTGCTGATGCAGAGAATTTAGCAGCAAGAGGATCATTTATTGCATTTGGGACTGAATAACAGCTCTTTCAAGTTTTTTTTATGGAGTTATTTCCTCCCACAAATAAATTAAATGAATGGAAGTGATCATTCCCCCCATGCCAAGGAATCCCTGAGTGCCCAAGGCCAGGGTGGACAGGGCTTGGAAAAACGTGGGGTAGTGAAAGGTGTCCCTGCCCATGGAACGAGATGATTTTTAAAGCCCCTTCCAACCCATAATTCTGTGATTCCTAACCAGAAACTTTCAGCCTGATGAAGTCTTGTAGGGAGAGAGAGGGACAAGAACAATAAAGAGGCTCTGACATTAAATCACATTAATTGCAACATTATCTTGCAAATGCGTTCCTGGCTGCCAGATTTGCTCATTCCGTGAGCAACTTCACACCCACATCCCTTCCCTAGGAGCTCATTCCACACCTAAACCACAGCAGGGGCTTCTTCAGCTGCCAGGATTCCTCCTGTGACAGAATTTTACACGTGGCCAGGGTGTTCTGAGCCCCGTGTAAATGTATCAGTCTCTGAGGGTCCAGCCCTTACAGATTGGTTTGAAATAATCTTGGCCACACTGCTCTTCAGAGGTGTTTTGTAAAATAAAAGGTTTACTGCTCTTCAGAAGGTGTTTTGTAAAGTAAAAAGGTTTAAGAAATGAAAAATAAGAAATGTTACAGAAAAACAAAAGAAAAGCTGTGCACAGGTGTCTGAGAAAACCTCTGACACTCTGCTAGAAGCACTCCAAAATCCCCTTACTTTCTGTGTGCTCCTTCCTAAATACTGAATGTTTTAGGAGGGACAATTTGGCTTGCTGTCAATAGGGAGAGGTACAGTGTAGCCCTGGTTCGTGCCTGAGATGTTTGGTTTTCTGAAATTCCTTTCCCAGGGAATTTTCTGTCAACAAGAGATGTTTTTGTAACAGCAAATTTGTTTACATATTTTCCCTAGGAGGGATTTCTTCTTGATGTGCCTTCTGGTCTGAGCAATGTGATTGAAGAGGTTTGTCTTTGTGTCACCAATCAAATTGGTCTGTGTAAAACAGTACAAAAAGGGAAACACTTCCCAAGAATAAAGGAGTCATTTTCAGCCTTCTGAAATCAGTCTTTGTGTCATTGGGGTGTACAACAGCATCAGTACAGGATTTGAAGAACAGAGAAAAGGTCCAAGGGGTGCTTTTCTCTTGGCACTGAGCCAATCCCTGTCAGGACAGCAAATACATTTCTGGGTCCTTTACCTCGTAAGAAATGCAAGGGGTGAGTCTCAAACCTTTCCCCACATGGAAAACCCTTGCTCAGGTGTGGGGTGCTTTACTACACTCCTGCTGTGGCATTTTCTGTTGTAGTTCCTGGTTTCAAACATGTCTGTTTGCTCTGTCCCTCTGTTCAGTGATTTTTCCTGAGTTTTCCTGGATCCAGCAAAGATGATCCAAGGAAATCTCTGCTCTGCCTGGAGCTGAAGCCCAGCTGCCCTTGGGAAGGTGCCTGTGGTCAGTTTAGGTGCTGCCACTCAAAGAGCAGAGCCCAGGCTGGCCCTGGGTGTGAACAGGGGGCTCAGAAGTCACTTTCTCATCCTGGTTTCCCACTAAACCACAACTTCCCCTGAGTCCTGCTCCAGCAGACCTCATTTGACATGGAATTCTGTGCATTCCTGCATGCAGGAGCCTCTGCTTCCCAAAATATCCCTGACAGGTGCCCTTAAAATCCTGGCAGCAGAGTGACACCACTGAGAGAGATCCCAAAATGGATTTCATCCCTTTGAGCCCAACCAGACTCAACCCTGGAAGGGATCTTGGGAAGGAATTGTTCCCTGTGAGGATGAGGAGAGGATGGGATGGAATTCCCAGAGAAGCTGTGGCTGCTCCATCCCTGCAAGTGTCCAAGGATGGGGCTCAGAACACCCTGGGACAGTGGAAGGTGTCCCTGCCCATGGCACTGGATGAACTTTGAGGTCCCTCCCAGCCCATCCCACCCAGGGACCCTCTGGTGCTCTGGTTTCTGTTATCAGCAGCCCTGGAAAACCTGTGGGATGTGCTCTGTGCCACCACAGGTCTCCACTCCTGCCCTGGACCACCCTCCTTCAGATTTCCAGAGCATTTTTCCACAGCTGCCAGCCTGTGGGGACCCTTCCCTGGTGGCCCGTGCCCTGTGTCACCCCCCAGGTGGGGACCACGGCAGGAGTGGGCACTGCAGCTTCCTCCTGCACCAAGATTCATCTCTGCAAGCACAGACTGCTGCTGGGAGTCACTGCAGATGATTCCCATCGATTCAGCACCGTTAATGACTCAACCCAATGTTCCCCAAACCTGTGATTAACAGGAAAACTTGATTGGATTTGCTGTTGGAGGTCGGGTCGGTTCCGGTTACATTGCTGGGGATTTTTTTTTTTTCTTTCTTTCCCTTTTTCCCTGTGGAACACGGTGTCGTTTTACAAATGAGGAATTCCCCTGCGGCCTTTGAATGGAGCCCTGCAGCTCTGAGGGACTCACACCCTGTGTGATCACACTGTCACCTCCGGGGTCCCCACAGCCACCACGGCCAGAGCTGCCCCTGCATCTCCTGCATCTCCTGCAGCTCCTGCATCTCCTGCATCTCCTGCATCTCCTGCAGCTCCTGCATCTCCTGCATCTCCTGCATCTCCTGCAGCTCCTACAGCTCCTGCATCTCCTGGAGTTCCTGCAGCTCCTGCAGCTCCTGCAGCTCCTGCACCTCCTGCACCTCCTGCACCTCCTGCAGCTCCTACAGCTCCTGCAGCTCCTGGAGTTCCTGCTGCTCCTGCAGCTCCTGCAGCTCCTGCAGCTCCTACAGCTCCTGCAGCTCCTGGAGTTCCTGCTGCTCCTGCAGCTCCTGCATCTCCTGGAGTTCCTGCTGCTCCTGCAGCTCCTGCAGCCTGAGCCGGCCCTGCCCAGCAATCCCAGGCTGGAGGAGATGGGACAGGACAGGCCCAGAGGAGGCAGAGGGTCACAAAATCCCTCTCTGCCTGTGCAGGGCACCCCCAGGGACAATAACAGCTGGACAGCCTGGTGCTTGTCCTGGAGAGACTTCCTGCCTTTACAGAAGAGTTCAGAAGACAAATGGGAATGGCAGTGGGAAGCCACTCCCCGTGTCCTGCCCCTCCATCCCTTGGAAATCCTCTCTCTCCATCTTTCCTGCAGCTCCTTCAGGCCCTGCAAGGCCACAGTTGTGTCACCCCAAAGCTTCTCCTCTCCAGGCTGAACATTCCCAGCTCTCCCAGCAGAGCTGCTCCATCCTCTGCTCATCCTGGTGCCTCCTCACCCAGGACCAAGGGATGCTCTCCCCATCCTTCTGCACCCTCCATTCCCAGGGTCAAGCCCTCAGTTCCCTCCCCTGGACCCATTTCCCACCCCACAGCGGCAGGGAGAAAACTCCAGGCAGCCTCTGACCTGTGCAACGAGAGACACAACTTCACTTTTACATTTTCAGTCGCATTCGCAGGTTTAGAGCAACCCAACTGCCTTCATCCCTTTTTTTTTTTTGCTCTGTTATTTTTTTTTTTGTTTGTTTGTTTTTTGGGTTTTTTTCCCACCGCCAAAAGGAAAGTCCTAGGGAATTGGAGTGATGCAATCCTTGAATCATCCTGTAAAGAGCAGCGGTGGGCGAATGCCGGGGTGTGAATCACTCAGCTCCTAATTGCGGCCCCCGCCTGGCAGCCAACTGCCCAAGTTGTTGTTTGCTCTCCTGTTTTCCCTTTTATTTGCCCGTTTGACAGTGGCTGCTCATTACAGGACTTTTCGAGATGCCTATTGCCGTTTCCCTCAGGGGGGCCAGTAATTTTTTTTAATGAATTTCCCCCAGATAGAGATGAACAAAAAGAGCCGGGAGAGAGGGTTTGATTTCCAGCCCCTTGGCAGCGCTTTGCAGACAGCTCAGATGATTAAAAAGACAAGGGTGCTCTTTTAATAATGGGCTTTGTCAGGGTTCAGCTAATTAATTTCAGAGGAAAAAACGGGGCATTTTGGTGAAGCAGCCACTTGAGCTCCTTCCTCTGTTCAGCTTCCCTTCGGCTTCACGATGAGATTTCCCTGCCTCATCGGAGGGGTGATGGAAGTTCAGGGTGGTAAAAGTCACTTCCAACCTGGCCAAACCTCAACCTGCTGCCCATCTCCCTGGAAAATGTGGGCAGGGTGGGAATGAGGAGCTCTCCAAGCTGCAGCCTTGGCAGGATAACACAGAGGAAAAGTTGCTGGCCAAAAAAAAAAAAAAAAGAGAGAGAGAGAAAAAAAAGAAAAAGGAATTCAAATTATTGAATTTGAATTAATTATTGAATTCAATTAATTATTGAATTACTGTCCTCTCTCCTGAGGGCTCCTGAGTGGTGAGAAATCAGGTGTGAGAAGGGAATGGAGAGAATGGCCATGGAAAACTGGGATTCATGCACTGGGGAGAGGCAGCAGGGAGTCTGTGACCTCCCCAAAGGGAAGGGACCAACACCATTCCCAGTTTTGCCTTGTTTTCCCTGGATTCCTGATCGACCCTTCCCTCTCCCCCTCCCCAGTGTCCTGCACACCCAGGGCCGGGAAATATCAGGATGAGCTCAGCAGAGCCCAGAACTCCTTCCCTGGGCACAGCAGACACCAAAAAAAAAAATAAAAATAAATAAATAAATAAATAAAATAAAATAAAAAATCAGAATATTGCATCCAGCAGCTCCTGCTGGATAAAACCAGGTTCATTTGCCCTGCAATCCTCACCTTATTTAGAGGCAGCCCCGTCCCTGCTGCCCTCCCCTCGCTCCTGTTGTGAAATAAATGTCTATTTTTGTGCTCGCCTCCTGCCTGTTCCCCACGTACTGGCAGGGAAATGAAGAGCTGTGTTTATTCCAAACGGCTTCATTGAAGCATCGGGAAGCACAAAATCAATTTCCAAACCCAGCCCTGTGTGGTACCCCCGGAATCAGAGCTGACAAACACGGAGATTTGCTGGGTTAAATTAACAGCAAGGCAAGATAAAAGGCCGTAAAATGAGTCAGGTACAAAATACTCCCGAAAATGTAGAGCTCAGCAATAAATAACCAGCAGAAGGGTTTTTTAAAAAAAAAATAAAAATAAAAATAATTTTTTAAAATGGAAAAAGCAAATTCTGGGAAGCCCCGAGTGTGTTTTGCCGTGGAGGAGTCGCTCCTGCCTTTTCTTTGCTGCCCGTGGTGGGGGCTGCAGGAGGAGAGAGAGCACGGCTGGGAATTTCACAGCAAAATCTTCCACTTTTCCAGTTGTTTTGGGCAGAGGAAAATTCAGATTTCCTCATGTCCTCCTCCAGTGCTGGTGGGACCAAGAGCTGGGGCGTCCCTCTCTGATTTCCTGCAGAGATTGGGAAATCTCTCTTTTCTTTCCTTCCCCAGAGATGCTATATTTTTTTTTTTTAAACCTTTTTAAAATTTCTTTTTGTTTGTTTTTTGTTTCATTCATGCCAGCTCATTTTCCCATTGCACTGAGGGGAAATTTATAATTTCAAAATTTTAATTTAAAATTTTAATTAATTTTTTTATTTAAAAATTTTAATTTTAATTTAATTCATGCCGCCTCATTTCCTTATCGCACGGAGGGGAAATTTATGATTTTAAAATTTTAATTTAAATTTTTAATTAAATTTTTTATAATGTTTAAAATTTTAATTTAAAATTTTAATTAATTTTTTTATTTAAATTTTTTAATTTTAGTTTAATTCGTGCCGCCTCATTTCCTTATCGCACGGAGGGGAAATTTGAAATTTTAAAAATTTAATTAAATTTTTTAATTAAATTTTTTTAATTTCAAAATTTTTAATTAATTTTTTTTTTTTTAATTTAGAATTTTAATTTCAGTTTTAGTCATGCCACCTCATTTTCCCACCGCTCTCCTTGGTGGCTTTTCCCACTGGAGCTGTCCAGGAATGTCACTGGCAGCCACCTCTGCTGGAAGGAGGGGTGGGAGAAAATCCTGAATTTCTGGGAGTCTGTCCCTCCTCGAGGCAGTGAGACACGGCTTTTTTTAAACCCATTTTTTTGGAGGGGAAGGATGTTCCTGGAATGTTCCAGGCTTGGAGCTAATAAAGCTCTTCCAGGTAAATTGAGTTAAATTGAGCTACAGGTGTCTCATGTTCATCCCTTTGGGTTTCATCGCTCTTTGTTTGTGAAACTCGATCCAATGACGCATAATAATAATAATAATAATAATAATAATAATAATAATAATAATAATNCTATATTAATAACAATATCACAAATGATGATAACAATAATAACGATAATAACAACAATAATAATGATTATGATTATGGTAATAATTATATTATTAACAATAACAATAACAACTATATTAATAATAATAACGATGACAACGATAATAATAATAACAATATCAGTAACAATAACAATAATAACTGTATTAATAATAATAATAACAAATACCACCATAACGATAATAACTATAACAATAATAATAATAACAATAATAATAATAATAATAATAATAATAATAATAATAATAATAATAATAATAATAATAATAATAATAATAATAGTCTGACGAGCAGGAAATCAAGCCCTGTCTCCTGGGCAGTCACTGAATATCTCAATCATTTTTTAAAAATCCGATTTATTTTTTATAAAATGTAATTACTGCCTAACTAAATCTGCATGAACAGGTTCAGCTGCTGTGTGGCTGGATGTGGAGCAGCTCTGGCTGCTGGGGGTGATTTCTGCAGGCTCCAGCTTGGGCTGGGAAGAGATCCAGGGATTGGGGGCAGCTCCTTGCCGTGGTAACCCCCTTCCCACCTGCCTGGATGTGTTTTCCTCAGGCAGGTTCTCAGTTTGAGACTCCGTCCCTCCAAAATTCATCCCCTGGGCCAGCCCATGGGGTTTTTTTCCTAAAAAAACCTGCCTGCACCTGGGGAAGGTGGGGAAAATGCAGAATTGCCTCTTCAGAGGGAAGTTTTTGGCATTGAGGCTGCTCCAGGGACCACAGATCTGGATGCATTCTTCGTCTGTTTCAAACCTTTTAAATTTTGCCTTGGTCAGACCATTTAAATTTAATTTATTTTTTAAGCCTTGATTCTCCCATGCATGAGGTAAATGCACCTTTATCCTGGAGAGCAGGAAATATTAATGAGCTGTTAATTAGCCACGACTTTTTCTCTCACCCTGCACTCACACGGGTTTGGGGCCAGATGGTGTTGGCAGGTTAGCCACCCAAAAAAAAAACCATGAGCAAGGCAAAATTTGGTGGAATTTTTAGCTGTTGTGGCATCACCTGCTGAATTCCACAGGCAAGAGCCTTCCTGCTAAAAAAATAAATCACCAGAGGTCCAGCAGGATTTGCAGAGTCTCCAACAGAGCCTTTGCTAAGTGTCCCTTAGGATATTTTATCTTTCCAGGTGGAAATCCAACAAGATCAAGGGATTTCCAGTTGGAGATGAATTCACAGAGAGAAAAGAGGCAAATCACAGAAGTAGTTGGTGCCAGTTTTTAGGCAGGTTTGGAAGGAATTGGAGCACAAAGCAGCTCCTGCCTGGGAGTTCATCAAAACAGCAGCAAGAAGATTTCAGAACAAACTCTCTCAAGCCCAGCAAAGGATCTTTGAGGAGGAGTTCAGCAGATGGAGGAAGGAAGGACTGAGAGAAGACAGGACAGGGACAAAGCAGGTTCTGCAATCCCCAGATCTTCTGGGGCACCAAATAACTCCCAAAACACAGGCACAGAGGGCAGAGATGGCTCTGAAGGTGCCAAGTTTGGTTCCCCTTGGATGCATCACTGCCCCAGCACAGCCACCACCAGAGCACACAGCTCATCCTCCTGCCACATCACCAGATAAAACCCAACTGATGGGCCAGGGAAATCTGGGAGACACTCCTGATGTTCTGGAATCATACAGGAATTAATGAAATCCTTCCCAAAGCACCGGAGGAAGGAGTTTTTAAAACCTGATTAATATTGTAGGAATAGTTTGAGATCAAGCCTGGCTTAAATCTCAGATTTAAAGGTAAGAAAAAATCGTGCTGCCATTAAACAATCACCTGCAAGGAGCTGAGGGTGTCCCAGGAAGGATTAAACCCCACAACCATAACCCATAAATCCTGCAGATGTAATATTTATAACCAATGTGAGTTTATGCTCTCGTGTGGCCCCAGTGCCACAGTCAGAGCAGGTGCAAAAGAAAGGAAAAAAAAAAACCAAAACCCAAACAAAACAACCAAAAAGAAAACAACCCTCCCCCATAAAGAGAGCACAGAGGGAGTTTGGTTATGTAAGAATTTATTCTTCCTTCCTCAAGACCCATCTGCTGCTCAGGAGCTCATTTCTGTGTATTCATCCTTGATTCCTGGACTGCATTCCAAGAGCCTCCACGGCCAAATGTGGAGAGTTTTTAATTTCCCTCCCCTCTCCTGCAGTGTGACAGGAATTGCTGGCACTTGTGCTTCTGCCTACACTTGTCCCCAGTGCTGTGGAGAGAGGAGACTTTTATGCCAGTTTTCCTCCCTCTTTCCTTCCAGTTTCCTCCCAGTTTTCCCACCTCTTTCTTCCCAGTTTTCCTGCCTTTTTCTGCCTCTTCCCTACCAGTTTTCCTGCCTCTTTCCTCCCATTTTCCTGCCTATTTTCCTCCCTTTTTCTGCCTCTTTCCTGCCTATTTCCTTCCAATTTTCTGGCCTGTTTCTTACCAGTTTTTCTGTCTCTTTCCTGCCAGTTTTCCTGCCTTTTTCCTCCCAGGTTTCCTGTTTGTTTCCTCACAGTTTTCCTGCCTCTTTCATGCCAGTTTTCCTGCCAGTCTCCTGCCTGTTTCCAACCAGTTTTCTCCTTTTTTCCTGCCTGTTTCCTGCTGGTTTCCCTGCCCTTTTCTGCCTCTTTCCTGCCAGTTTTCTGGCCTGTTTCCTCTCAGTTTCCCACCTTTTTCCACCCAGTTTTCCTGCCTTTTCCTGCCTCTTTCCTGCCAGTTTCCCTCTGGGAGGAGCTCTTGCTGTGGGCATAGCCCAGGGGAGCTCTGAGCAGCTTCACTGGGACCCCCAGTTCACCCTGGCACCTTCTAAGGCAGGACAGGACAGGGACAGGGAGGTGTCACCCACCCATCCCCTGGCACCCAGCAGAGCCAGCTGCCCTCCCACGTGTCCCTGGATGTTTGGGAGGGGTTGTGTTTTCTGCCCCATCTACTAATTCACTCTCCCTGCCCTCTCCCTGCCCACTGAGATGTTTTTTTTTTTTCCCTGGAAATGCCATCCCAGGTGGTGAGTGCCAGGGACACTCAGGTGACTGTGGGCAGTGCCAGCAGAGGTGACAGCTCCAGGGCTGTGTCCCACCTCAGCACAAGGAGTTTCAAACCCCCTCTGGGAATTATTTTTACATCTGGCCTCACTATTCCCCATCCAGAGTCACTTCCCTGCTGCTCCTCTGCCTCTTGCCCCGTCCCCCAGGGACAAGGGGAGCTCTCAGCAGCACTGCAGGAATTCCAGGCCTGTTTCCAGATGTTTTCAGCCCAGTGCAGAGATGGAGAATTTATTTAATCCCCTTCAGCCACAGTTGGTGACTCCTGGCTCAGCCTCAGCCCCTGCTCCTTCTCCTCCTCCCACACATATTTATGAGCCCAATTATCACTGAACAAGCAGGTTGCTGAGCAAATAAATGATTGTTAATCTAAATTACCCAGTTTACACACTCCCCCCCCCAGCTCTGCTGAGCAGAACAGCTGGTGTTTACCAACTCCTCATTACCCAGCCAGGCAACACCAGGAGAGGCTGCCCAGAGAGGAGCAGCCACCTCTGAGATAAGCTGAGCTTTATCTCAGGTTTATCTCTGCCTCAGCCTCCTCCACATCAGGTCTCTCCTCCAGCCCAGTTTGTTCCACTGTGCCACAAAGGAATGATGAAACAAATGTCTGCTGATAGCAACTGTTACATGTTGTGTGTTGTATTTCTGCAGAGAAGAGTCATTTCCACCAAAATCCAAATAAATCCAGCTCTGTATTTCCGTTTATCAGCATTTCCTTTCTCCCCATCCCACGGCAGGCTCACACCAGAGCTCAGATGATGCAAGGATTATTCCTGTCGTGGTATTTGCACCGTCCAAGAATGAACATATGTGAGAGAAATCCTGGTTATTGCAGGTCTCCAATGGCCCCCTGAGGCACTGAACAAACACGGGATCACCGTGCCAGAGCTGGGAGTGCTGGTGCCTGCAAGGTCCAGCTGGGGAAGGACTGGAGCACCAAAGCCAAAGCAAAGGGAGGTGTGGGAAATATTAAAGGTAATAAAGCTTTTAGAAATCTGTGGAAGCAGGCCCCAGAAACAGAAAGAACTGAAGAATTTAGGATTGGCTGCATCTGCAAAGTTTGGAAGTAGGAAAAGTTACAATAGTGCAGCAAGCAAGGACATAAACCAATAATCTGACAAAGTAGGAAAAGTTACAATAGTGCAGCAAGCAAGGACATAAACCAATAATCTGACAAAGTAGGAAAAGTTACAATAACACAGCAAGCAAGGAATAAAACAATGATCTGACAAAGTAGGAAAAGTTAT
The DNA here is from genome assembly GCA_024734555.1 of Trochalopteron elliotii. NCBI lineage: Eukaryota > Metazoa > Chordata > Aves > Passeriformes > Leiothrichidae > Trochalopteron > Trochalopteron elliotii. The sequence goes on along the minus strand of JANPWX010000460.1, from coordinate 28,079 downwards.
AACAGTACAGCAAGCAAGGACATAAACCAATAGTCTGACAAAGTAGAAAAAGTCACAATAGTACAGCAAGCAAGGAATAAAACAATAATCTGAGGCTTAGGTTTGGCTGGCATAGATCTTAAGGCTGCAGAGAAATATGTTTAGCAAAATAGTAGATAGTTTTAAACTTAATAATGGAATATTGTTTATTATTAATAGAAAGCATCCAAGCAAGCATTGTTTGAAGCAGGTGTGTGTGTGCTGTCAGTGACTGGTAGAACAATTGTCTGTGAGCTTTAGCAACGTGCTATTGACTGGAAAACCTTTAAAATGCTCTGGAACAAAGAGATCTTTGGCTGCTGCTGGTAAACCTGACCTGTTACCATCCTTTAATTGTGTGAAACCCTGTTAATATGAGACTGATGCTGCGATAAAGGCTTGAGGAGCTCCTGGCAGTGATCCCATGCCAACAGAGGATGCCCCTGCAGCTCCAGCACCCTCTGGAAGCACTGGCAGGGAAGGAGCTGCTCTGAGCAGCTCGTGCTGCTGCACGTGGCTCCCACCAGGACCATTTCCAGCCTGTCTGGCTGCAGGGAGGAAGGAAAACTCCTGCCCTGGGCATGGAACAGGCGGTCACATGAGGCTGGGGAAGGAGTCACAAGCCAGGGCACACCTGGTGTCAGAGGAGATTTGATCCAGCCCTTCCCTTTCCCCTATTTCTGCCTCTCTGGAGAAGGAGGAGGCTGGTGGTCGATGCCTCCTGCAGGATAATTCCTGTGTTCCCACCTTCCTTCTTGTGGGAAATGGGTTTGTTAAGAGTTTTCAAAACTTGACAGAAGGCCGTCATCTGTATTGTCCCACCCTTCACATGAGATTGAAAAGAGAATAAAGGGTTTTAAAAGGCCTCTCAGCTGCCCCATCTCTGGGTCAGAAAAGGGCATAATCCAACACCTTCTCTTCCTGATGGCTTCTCCTGCAGCAGCAGCACAGCCCTGGCCAGGCTCTGCACCCCTCAGCACCCTCCTGCTGTGTCCCAAAAAACATCCCAGGAGTGAGGGACACCATCCCCATCCTGGACAGGGTGGAGGATGACAGGAGCTCCAGCAGCTGAGCCACCACTTGGCCACCTCCACACCTCCACAAAATCCCCAAATTTCTCTGCCCACAAAGGTGGTGGCTGGAGGGATGGAATATCCTCATCTTTCTTTAGGCACTGACCCAGCACCTGGTACACATGAATATCAACTTTAAATTTCACTGTATTAGGAATTTTAATTAGCCCTGGCCACCCTGAGCTCTCACCCCACAGCACCACAGC
>JANPWX010000460.1:0-26776 GCA_024734555.1 Trochalopteron elliotii | reverse complement strand
CCTGCACTGAGATGAGGTTTTGGGGAGCCCTGGGCTGGCTGGATTCCAGCCGGGATGAAGATTTCCCTCCTCTGGGCCGGGGTCTGAGGCTGCCCGGCAGCACGGCAGCACTGCTCGGTAAACAAGCAGTAAATAATCATTGCCCCGGTGACAAACGCCTCGAAGGGATTGCGAGAGGAAGCTGAACTCGGGCGTTTTGCGGCGAGCAGGGAGGAAATAAAATATTCTGCGTTTAACCATCCCGGGCAGGGAGGTGGAGGAGCGGGGAGCAGGGTCTGGCTGTGCAGCCCCAGACCACCGGTTGTCAAAGCAAAGGGATCAGCTGGGAAAACCTCTCCTTTTTCCCTGTGCTCCGGTCCGAAGGGAGAGCCCAGCTCGGGGTTTGCAGGGGAGCCGCTCCGGCTGCAAAAACGGGCATTTATTGCTCTCTGGTGGCGAGAGGAGCTGAGCTGCACATTCCTGCCGTGAGCCCCGGAGAACCACTCAGGCTGGAAAATCCCTCTAAGATCATCGAGCCCGACCATTCCCCCACCATTAAACCGTGTCCCCAAATGCCACATTTGTGTTTAGACCTCCAGGGATGGGGATCCCGTTCCAGTGCTCTTTTCCTGTGCTCCTGCTCCAGACACGGAGGTTGGATGGCGGGGCTGGGGTGAGGGTGGGCTCTGCCTCCTCCTTCTGAGCAGGTTTTTTTTTTTCTGCCCCCACATGAGGCTGGACCAACCCTTTATTCCTCCTCCCCTCCCTAATTCTGTGTCTCTCACTGCCAAAATCTTTGGTGGTGCTTCTTACAGGAGAGGGGTTTGGCAGAGATGTCATCGTGGAGCAGACGAGGATAAAAACCAGGCACAAATAAAGGAGTGGCTCTTTCAAATACGTTTGGCTCTTGGGGCTGAGCTGCTCCAAGGTGTGGGGCAGCTGTGGGAACAGCACTCCCCAGTCCCCATCCTGGCCAGGGCATTTCTGAGCCCCCCCAGGAGCTCAGCCCTGCTGCATCCCCAGCTCCAGCTCTGCTGCTGGGGACTCATCCTGCCCTGGCTGTGCCACTTCTGCTCTGGGGCACAGCTCTGATCCCAAAAATACACGAGGGCAGGGTCCCAAGGGCTTGGGATGAGGAGCCCAAACCCTTCCAGCTCCTCAGGACGTGGTGCAGGACCTCCCCTGGGATGAGGAGCCCAAATCCTTCCAGCTCCTCTGGGCTTAGTGCAGGACCTCTCCTGGTTCTGGAGAGCACGTGGGCCTTGGATGGTGCTGCTGGATGGCTTCTGCTGGTGTCCCCAGGGTGGTCACACCACATGGCCACCTTTGCTCAGCCACCAGGGCCACTTCAGGCCAAACCCTTCCAGCATCCAGCTCCTCAGGACATGGGGCAGGAACTTTCCTGGGATGAGGAGCCCAAACCTTTCCAGCTCCTCAGGACATGGTGCAGGACCTCTCCTGGTTCTGGAGATCACACAGACCTTGCTGCTGGATGGCTCCTGCTGGTGTCCCCAGGGTGGTCATACCATGTGGCCACCTTCTCTAAGCCACTGGGGCCACTTCAGGGCAAAACCCAGCTCCTCCAGCTCCTCAGGACGTGGTGCAGGACCTCTCCTGGTTCTGGAGAGCACAGGACCTTGCACAGTGCTGCTGGATGGCTCCTGCTGGTGTCCCCAGGGTCCAGATGGGTCACACCATGTGGCCACCTTCTCTCAGCCACCAGGGCCACTTCAGGGCAAACCCTCACAGCTTCTCAGGACGTGGTGCAGGACCTCTCCCAGGATGAGGAGCCCAAACCCCTCCAGCTCCTCTGGGCTTGGTGCAGGACCTCTCCTGGTTCTGGAGAGCACATGGACCTTGCTGCTGGATGGCTCCTGCGGGTGTCCCCAGGGTGGCAGATGGGTCACACCACGTGGCCACCTTTTCTCAGCCACTGGGGCCACTTCAGGGCAAATCCTTCCAGCATCCAGGTCCTCAGGACGTGGTGCAGGACCTCTCCTGGTTCTGGAGCTCATGCAGACCTTGCTGCTGGATGGCTCCTAATGGTATCCCCAGGGTGGTCACACCACGTGGCCACTTTTGTTCAGCCACTGGGGCCACTTCAGGGCAAACCCTTGCAGCTCCTCAGGATGTGGTGCAGGACCTTTCCTGGTTCTGGAGAGCATACAGACCTTGCTCCTGCTTCTGCTACTGTCCCCAGGGTAGTCACACCACGTGGCCACCTTCTCTCAGCCACTGGGGCCACTTCAGGGCAAACCCTTGCAGCTCCTCAGGATGTGGTGCAGGACCTCTCCTGGGGTGAGAAGCCCAAACCTTTCCAGCTCCTCAGGACATGGTGCAGGACCTCTCCTGGTTGAGGAGATCACACAGACCTTGCTGCTGGATGGCTCCTGCTGGTGTCCCCAAGGTGGTCACACCACGTGGCCACCCTCGCTCAGCCACCGTGGCCGGTGTGTGGCACAGCCTGGCGTGCCCTCAGGTGCCCCTGGGGCTGTGGGGATGTCAGACAGCTTGCCACGAAGCAGGGCTTGCAGCTCCTGGTCCCCCAGCTCGGTGGCTGCAGCCAGGGCCAGCAGGAAGTAGGTGGCTGCATCCTGTTCATCCTGAGCAGAAAGCACGGGGGGCAGGAGTTAGGAAGGGGCTTCACTGGAGGTGATGGGGCAGGAGGAAGCTGCAGCAGAGCTTGGGGGGGTTCCAGGCAGCACCCAGGGACACCTGATTTCAGTGGGATGGTGCTGAGTGCCAGCACTTCTCTCCAAATCACCTTCCCCCCCTTTCCAAACCAGAAGATGTGCCCTCCACCCTCAGCTCTCCCTCCAAACCACAGCACCACGGCTCCTTTCTCACCTGCAGCTTGTGCAGGGCCAGGTTGCCCAGGTGCAGGTAGACCTTGCAGTAGTACAGGGCCTCTGCTGAGCTCTGCAGCACGGGGGGACGCATGGCCAGGGTCTTCAGGTAGCAATCCTCAGCCATCTCGTGCATCTGCAGCAGGTCATAGGCTGTGGCCAGGCGGTGGAAGGCCACCAGCTCCTGCAGCTGATCCCCTGGAAAAGAGAGAGAGGTGGAATCAGCAAGATCCTGCAGCTGATCCCCTGGAAAAGAGAGAGAGGTGGAATCAACAAGATCCTGAAGCTGATCCCCTGGAAAAGAGAGGGAGGAATCAACCAGATCCTGGAAAAGGGTGTTGTAGGAATCAACCAGCTCCTGCCATGGATCTCCTGGAAAAGAGAGGATGGAATCAACCAGCTCCTGCCATGGATCCCCTGGAAAAGAGAGGGTGGGATCAAACAGATCCTAAAATGGATCTGGAAAAGGGTGTGTGGAATCAACAAATTCCTGCCATGGATCTCCTGGAAAAGAGCTGGGTGGAATCAACCAACTCCTGCCATGGATCCCCTGGAAAAGAGAGGAGTGGGATCAACCAGCTCCTGCAGCTGATCTCCTGGAAAAGAGAGGGGTGGAATCAACCAGATCCTGCAGCTGATCCCCTGGAAAAGGGGGAGTGGGATCAACCAGATCCTGCAGCTGATCCCCTGGAAAAGAGAGGGTGGAATCAACCAGCTCCTGCCATGTATCTCCTGGAAAATTGCTGATCCAGCTCAATCCATGCCCAGCCCTGCTGAACCACTTTGGATGCATTTTCTCAGCAGCCTGGGGGCATGGGTATCTCCAAGAGAAAACAGAGCCATGGGCAGGGATGTTGATGCCACAGCTGGACAGGTTGGCCCAGGAGTATCATTCAGCCAGGGGATTTTTTGGGTGCTGGAAGGGGCTGGTCCCATCCCAGACATTTAATCTGGCATTTTGCCCACCCAAACTATTTCTGTGATGGGAAGGGGTGAGGCTTTGAGCAGAACCAGGGCAGAGAGGAACTGCTGAGTCCTGTGCTCTCACCAGACTTCCTGTGCTCTGGGGTAACCAAACCCCTCTGCTGTCACAGAGCTGAAAAAAAAGGGGAAATGGCCTTAAAGAGATGTCATGACTTTGGGCAAGAACAGTGCTAGGAAAGCAGGAGATCCCCTTTTCACATGGATATCCTTCTCATCCACAAGATTCAGTGGCTCCCAATGCCCTGGGGGTGAAAATCACCAGTAACTCCCAGTAACTTGGGTGTAAATCACTCACCGACCCTGAGGCTGAGCCTGGCTGCCAGCGTGGCAAACTCCAGAGCCTTCTCGTAGCCCTGCAGGCTGATCTGCAGCTCTGCCAGTTTGTTGAACAGCCTCAGCTCTGTCTGGGTGGCCTTGAGCTTCCTGGCCAGGGGCACAGCACCTCCCTAAGGAGAGAAAATGGTGAGGTCAGGATGCTCCTGGAGGGATCAGCACAGCCTGAGAGGGGTGATGTCCCCAAGGCAGGGGATGGGCACTGCAGGTTTAGGTTTTAGTCCCTTCTTTCCCTTGAAAATGAGTTTTAAATCCCCAGAGAACAGCTCTCAAAGCCTGGACCTCACATCTCTGCCCTTCCTTGGGTGCCTGGAATTCTGACTGGGTGTACCCAGGAGTGACCAGCTCACACTTAACACCACCAGGATTTATAATGGGAGGAGCCCATTCCCAATCCGAAAAAATCTCTTTTTTTGCAAAAAGGTCTTTTTCAAACCAAAAGATCTCTTTTTGGGCAAAAAGGTTTTTTTTGCAAACCAAAAGATCTCTTTTTTGCAAAAAGGTTTTTTGCCAACCTGTGCTGCAGGCCTCCCACCCTGCCACCCTCAGGGTCACCCCACCCCTTTCCACCCTCCATCCTTTTTCTTTGCCCTGGGGCACAGCCTGTGGGGACACAGGGACAGAAATGCTCAGAATTGCTCCATACCCTGTAAAACTCCACTGCTCGGGCCCTGCTCCTGCTGCCATTGAAGAAGGTGTCACCTGCTTTCTCATAAAGCTCCATGGCCAAGGAGAGGTTGTCCCCTCTCAGAGCAGTCTGGATGGCTGCCTGCAAGGGAAAAGGGGCTGGAGAGACATTTGGGAAGGCAGAGATGTTGGTGTGATTAAATAAACCCCCCAAATTTTAGGAGCTGCTCTTCCACTTTGCAGCTCAGCTGATGAAATAATGCTGGAGGTGGAGAGATGCCAGGAGTCTTCAACTCCAAGGACTTCCCTGGCACTTACCCCTTATATTTATAGATATTTCAATGGGAACTGGTCACTTGGCACCTCCAGCTTCCTTTGGCACTCCTACATCACTTTCTGACTCAATGAATTCACTGATTTTCACCCCCAAACCCTCTAAACTCAGTGGATGGAAAGCAAGAGAGGAAATTCAGAGGGCAAGGCAAGAGCTCCTCCTTCCAGCAGGAGGTTTGCAGTGCTCAGAACTTCCCCTTCCAGGTTTTCCAGCCCCAAAGGGAATGCATGGGACAGCTCCAGCCACCTCCTCCATACCTGGAAGTACATTTCCACCAGCTCATCCTCCTGGAGAAGGTAATAGAGTTTTCCTGCCTGCAGCCAGGCCTCTGCTGCCCTGGCAGCCTCCTCGAGGTCGATGAAGATCCTCAGGCTCTGCTTGGTGCAGTCCAGGGATTGCCTCAAAGCCCTGTGATGGCAACAGGCAAAAAAGCCACTTCAGAGGAGTCACAGGACACTCTCAGCTGTCCCCATGGCACTGAGCCCCTGCCCTCTCCTCCTGTAGTCACCAAACATTGTGGAGAAAAGGATATTCTCAGCTCTGAGCAATGTGTAGGACCATGGGAGTCTCCATGTTTTAATGCTCAGGCTTTAGTGGTCACTTGGCCACCTTAGGACAATCCAGGACACCAATTGTCCCACTCAGGCTGCTCCTCACCCCTGTGTGATAAAGAGGGTTTCATCCAGGTCACCTACAAACCCAATTTACCTCCCTAAACCGAGTCCCAAAGTCACTCCCAGCTCCACATGGGAGCACAGGGAGGGAATGTTTGCACTTACACCTCCCAGACAGCACCTGACACCCACAGCCACCCCTCAGCCTGGTGTTTGTCCCTTGTGCAGTCATGGAGACATCCCTGCTTAAATGTCCAAGCCTCTTTTCCAGCCCCTGGTCACTGGAGGACACAGGGACAAGCAGTGGGATGAGACAGAGGGTTGGACACGTGTGAAATGGGAAATGGAAAATGGAATAAAAAGTTTTTAAAATGCCTCTCAGTTGCCCCATCTCTGGGTCAGAAAAAGAGTATAATCTGACAGACATGGAGTGAGCTGTGGGGAAGGCAGAGCCAGCAGTGTCCAGGGCAGTTTGTTTGCTTGGTGTCTGTCCTGCTGGCAGCCTGGCTGTCCTGGGAGCCCAGGGAATGGGGTGCTTTGTGATCCTAAATAGCACCGTTCACATGACAGGCCTGAAATTCCTTCCCCCTGCTCTCAGCGTGACCTGGCTGGGGAGGTGAACATCCCAGCTGGGGACAGCCCTGCCCCTTTGTCCTTCTGGGACACGGGAACTGGCTCTCCCCTCTTTGACCTGATTGCCTTCAAGGTCTGTGGCCTGTCCCAGCCTCCTTCCCTCTCCTCCTGCCCGATCCAACCAGTCCCAGGCAGGTGTCAGATTAAAGGTGAGCTGATCCCACAGTTTAAGCACCTCTGAAGTCCCTCCCTGGGGACAATATCCCAGCAGATATGGGAAGGGCAGCCCTGGCAGCTGGAGGCTGAAACCAGACTTACTCAAAGAGCAGATAAGGTGGCTGTACTCACTGGGGAGTGGTGATTAATCATTGGGATAAGCTTCCAAAGGAAGAAATGAATTCCCTGTCACTGGGTCCACTCTGCTGCAGGCTGGATGTGTCCTGGAAAACTGTGTTTGGCCACACTCCAGTTCTGTCTGGGACAACGTTTGCCCAGCTCTGGTTGACATTGAGCTGCTCTCTCTCAGAGCACAGTGACAGCTCATAAATCTCAGCACCAGCACTGCAGGGCAGATGGAGCCACCAAACCCCTTCCCACCCTGCTCAGGGGACCCCCCAGCAAAGCCACTGCACCCTGACAGCATCCAGCAGCCCCAGCCACTCACTGAGGTGTGCCCAAAGCCTGGTAGAGCTGGCTGAGAGCCTGCCTGGCATTGCCCTCCAGCTCCCTGTCCTGCAGCTGCCGTGCCAGGGATGCCCAGTGCTCGTGGTAGGTGATGGAGGCCCGCAGGTCAGGGCACACTCTGCTGTAGAAATGGCACAGACTCTCCGTGACATGCAGCTGACCTGTGTGACATGGGGAAAGGGACAAGGACAGGTCAGGGGACAGCATTGGGGATACTCTGTGACATGCAGCTGACCTGTGTGACATGGGGAAAGGGACAAGGACAAGTCAGAGGACAGCACAGACACAAGGACAGGTCAGGGGACAGCACAGACACTCCATGACATGCTGCTGACCTGTGTGACATGGGGAAAGGGACAAGGACAAGTCAGGGGACAGCACTGGGGACACCCTGTGACATGCAGCTGACCTGTGTGACATGGGGAAAGGGACAAGGACAGGTCAGGGGACAGCACAGACACTCCATGACATCCTGCTGACCTATGTGACACAGGGAAAGGGACAAGGACAGGTCAGGGGACAGCACAGACACAAGGACAGGTCAGGGGACAGCACAGACACCCTGTGACGTGCAGCTGACCTGTGTGACACAGGGAAAGGGACAAGGACAGGTCAGGGGACAGTGTTGGGGACCTGGCAGGGTCACACACCACCCTGCTCCCCTCTATACTCACTCCTCAGGTTCTGCCACTTCAGGGCAAACCCCAGCGCCAGCTCGTAGCAGAGTTTGGCATCTTCCATCCTCTGCCTGTCCACCATGGCCTGTGCCAGCCACAGCAGCACCTGTGCCAGCTCCGTGTCCATCTCCTGGTGTCCCTGGAGCTCGGAGTAGAGCCGGGCTGCCCACAGCAGGTAGAGCTCGGCCAGCTGGGCCGCCCCACACGAGAGGCTGAGCTGGCCCAGGTTAGCCAGCGACACGGCCTGGTTCCTCCTGCTGCCCGTCTCCTTGGCCTTGTGCAGGGCCCTCAGGAAGTGCTCTGCAGCCTGCTGGACGTGTCCCTGTCCCCTGAGGGCCATGGCCAGCAGGTTGTGCAGGGCCCCTCGCTGGGTTTGGCAGGCTGTGTCACGCAGGGAGCGCCGCAGCCCCTTCAGGATGTCCCCGGCTGGGCCCGGCTGCTGCTGCACCAGGTACACCCACCCCAGGGACAGAGAGGACTCAAAAGCTTCCTCTTCCCCCAGCAGCCTGCCCAGGGCTGCAGCTCTGGCTGCATAACAAGCTGCACCATCCAGGTGTGCCCCGTGCTGCAGGTACAGCCTGGACAGGAGGGCACACAGAGTCCTCTGCGTGGCCACGGCCCTGCTCTCGCTGCAGAACTGCAGGGCTTGCTTCAGGTACACACAAGCCAGTGCTGGGATGCTGCTCCCACCCAGCTGCTCCCCCAGGAGTTTGGAAGCGTTTTGGAGGATGAAGCCAGCTCTCCAGATGGGGGTTGGTGTCCCCTTGGTGCTGCTGGGGGCAAAGGACCTGGCGGAGGCCAGCGCCAGGTTTGGCAGGCACTTCTTGTCGTAGAGGTAGCCCAAGGTGGCAGCAGCATCCAGGGGCCCAGCACGGGCGGCTGGGCTGAGCCAGGGGGTGCTGAGGCACTGGAGGTGCTCCAGGAAGGGCAGCACCTCCTCAGCTCTGCCCAGCTGCAGGAAGAGCTTGGCAATGAGGAAGCAGATCCGGGCCTCCAGCGGAGCGTTGCCCACAGCGATGGATTCCCTCAGGACGTAGGTCAGGAGCTCCAGCTCGTTCTCCGAGCTGAAGGAGCGGCCAGGCAGGCACACGAGCAAGGTCAGAGTCTTCCCCAGCAGGGAGGAGAACTTGTGCTTCATGTTCTGCTTCAGGTAGATGGAGGCGAGGCTGACGTGCAGCGCTGCCAGTAGAGGCAGGTCCCCAAAGCCCCTGTCCAGGACGCTCAGGGCTTCCTCAAAGTACACCCGGGCCTGGGACAACTTGACCTTTTTGATGCAGAGCTTTCCCAAGAGGAAACAGAGCCTGACGTGAGCCCAAACTGAGCGAGTCCTCTTGGCCCAGTTCCGGGAGGTCTCGAGGTACAGGACCAGTTCATCCTCGTCAGAGAAACCATAGAAGGTGGAGTGGAGAAAGGAAAAGCTGAGATCATAAAAGCTTTGAAAAGTGGGCACGAAACTGTCTTGGTTGAGGAAGGTCAAAATGGGGTCAAAGACATCAGCGTCCTCCATGTGTCCAGCATTGAGGTCGATGAAGAATTTGGGATAATCCAAATCATCCAGCTTGTCCAGGAGAACATCTTCCAGCGTGGTAGGGGCTGTGTCACTGCCTGGGCTGGACAGCTCGGAGGTGCTGCTGGTAGCCCAGTCATTGATTTCCTCCCAAGACTGGAGCACTTGGATTTCTTTACTGCCATGGAGAGCAGCCTCTGCAAGGGACAGGGAAAGCACAGTGGGATCAGGAAGGAATTCTTCCCTGTGGCTGCCCCTGGAAGTGTCCAAAGGCAGGTTGGAATGGGCTTGGAGAAACCTGGGCTTGTGGAAGGTGTCCCTGCCCTTGGCAGGGGGTGGGGCTGGATGACCTTTAAGGTTCCTCCCAGCCCAAACCATTCTCTGATGTTTTCTCACGTCCAAATTCACCCTCAGAATTCATCACCAAAGGCACCCCCTCTGTCCCCTCCTCATACTCACCTGGTGGCACTTGTGGGGACACGGCTGTGGGTTCAAAACCAGCTGTGCAAGGAGACAAACAGAAAACAAAACCCCACATCCTCAGTTGGTGTCAGTGTGCAGAAATCAGCTGAAGTCCCAAAGCCACCCAGGAGGAAGAGAGAAACTGAGACCCCCCAGAAACCCTGACCCTGGTCCTGCAGGCCAGGCTTGGTGGAGAGCAGCATCTGCCAGGGTGAATCCCAGCTCAGGAGCTGCCCTGGGAGCACAGAAGGTCCCTAAACCCCCAGCAAGGCAGGGCCACCTCCTGAGGACACCTCCAGCCTCCATCACCAGGCTGAGCACGGGTTTGGTGCTTCCTCCACCCCAGAAGTCACCTCCACTGCACTCCCATGATCTTGGGGCTCTCCAGGCAGTGCCCAGCTCTCCACAGGGATCCAGGGGCTGGGATATGGGGAGAGGGGACACTCACCCAGCCTGTACACAGAGGTGATGTCAGTGTGAGCCAGGTCCCCCAGGAGGGTGACAAAGTGCTGCTCGTCACCATTGCAGGGCAGGTGCAGGATTGGGGACTTCTCCTCCTCACTCAGAAACACAAAGCCCTTTCCCCTGGGGTGGGGCAGGAGAAAAGAGTCAGTGTCCCCAGGCCCTGGCACTGCATCTGGCCTGTGGGGTGGGGTCAGTGGGATGGGATGGGATGGGATGGGATGGGATGGGATGGGATGGGATGGGATGGGATGTTTTCCCATCCCTTCTCTTCCTCCCAGCACAGAAGTTCTGTTGCAGATGGACACAGGATTTTGAACCTTCCCTACCCAGGTTCTCCATGAAGGAACAGAAAGGAACCAGAGAAAATGACCCATTGGTTTTTTTGGAATTCAGAAACCACAGGACACCACCTGATCTGCTCTGTCCCTTCTGAAGCATCAGACAAAAGTGCTACAACTCACTTTGAGTGACTCTGAGACAGGAAAGCCCAGCAGAGCTTGGTTAAAACCTTGTCCTCCCACACTCACTCTTGGAGAAGCCTTTTGGGATGGGCATGGAATGGAAGCCACCAACAGAGACAACTGCCTGAGCCAGGGTGGGATTTACCATCCCTGGACAGCTCTTGGGAGGGTGTGGGATTCTGCTCTGTGCCAGGGGCCAGTCTGCCTCCACATCCAGGGGCAGGAGGAAGAAATTTGGGAATTTGGGGATTTGGGAATGCTCTCCCCACCCTTGTCAGGCCCCCAGCCCCTCAGAGCTACAAACTGAAGACATTTCTAGGACAAAGTGGGAAGCCAGCCTGCAGGAAGCCAGATTAGCCCAGGGCTGGATCTGTTCCTCTCCAGGAATCACCCGAGGCAGGTGAAATACAATTTCTTTGTTTGGGCTGCAGCAGAGCCTGGCCAAGGCTTCTGCTCACACCTCAAACCCACCCTCTGTGAAGGCCCTGGAAAGGAAATCACCTGCCCTAGGCTCTGACACAGCCTTGAGGTGGGATTTGGAGCCTCCCCTCCCTTTTCTCCAGAATTTAATTTAAATAAACTCACAGGGGTTCACAAGCCTCGAGATTTACATGTTGGGTGGGAACAAAGCCAACGCTCCCAGTGCTGAGGGACTTGCCCACAAACCAGGGCAGCCCAGGGATGAGGAAACCAATGATTTCTATGGAGTCTCCTTTGGAGAAGCTCAGCTCGTCCCACGCTGCTCCTCTGTGCTCCTTGGTGGTGATGCACCTGCCTTTGACTGGGAAACCAAGGCAAAAAAAGGGAATTTCAGTGCTAAAACCTCCTCACTGGGAAAGAGCTGGGCAAGGAGAGGCCGTGATCCCAGCTGGAGAGGGCTGCCTCTCTCTCCCCTAAGATTTATTGGGATCTTGGACCCAGCTCTCTGGCATTTCTCCTTGAGAAGTGGATTGTAATACGAAATAAAGGAGGGAGGGATAAACTCCACACCTCTGTGAGCTGCAGCCTGCAAGGTGACTGGAAATATGGATTTTCACAGACACTGCCCTCCCTCAGTTCTTCCAGGAGTGAAATCCTGGATAGTGCAAATGTCCATCCCAACATGACAAAATCAGCCCTGCAGGGACCTCCTGTGTCCAGCTCTGGACTGGGCTGGGGTTAAGGGCTGGATGGTGGGCACAGGTTTCACATGAACACAAAGTGGGGATCTCATGATTTGAAACCTCCCTCCCAAAAGAATTAAAAGAAACATAAAATTCAGGTAACACAGGGAAAACCCAGTGGCAGCAGGGTGTCACCAGCAGCTCTCTGCTCTCTCTGTGCTCCTCAGAACGTGGTTTGCAAGTTCTGATCTGCATTCCAGAGAGTCCAGAGATTCCCTTAGAGCCCCTGGGGTGGGGTCAGGCCCAGAACAACAAATGGATTTGGGCTCATTTGTAACCAAGCCCAGGATCTGAGCTGTTTTTTGTGGTCATTTGTGGCCAAGCCCAGGTTCTGAGCTGTTTTTTGTGGTCATTTGTGGCCAAGCCCAGGTTCTGAGCTGGTTTTTAGTGGTCATTTGTGGCCAAGCCCAGGTTCTGAGCTGTTTTTTGTGGTTATTTTTGGCCAAGCCCAGGTTCTGAGCTGTTTTTTGTGGTTATTTGTGGCCAAGCCCAGGTTCTGAGCTGTTTTTTGTGGTCATTTGTGGCCAAGCCCAGGTTCTGAGCTGGTTTTTTGTGGTCATTTGTGGCCAAGCCCAGGTTCTGAACTGGTTTTTTGTAGTCATTTATGGCCAAGCCCAGGTTCTGAGCTGTTTTTTGTGGTCATTTGTGGCTAAGCCCAGGTTCTGAGTTGTGTCCAGCCCTGGGACAGTCACCAATGTCACTCACCAATGGCCTGAGAGCTGGTCCCACTGATCTCCTGGGAGAGGCCAGAACCCACAGCATAATTCTTCAGGAACCACCTGCAAGGCAAAAAGGGACCCTCACTGGTCGTCTGTGAGCACTCCTGGCCTCAGGCCAGCCCCAGGGATGGTGTCACACCACAGGGGAAGAGCAGGATAAATTTGCCATCTTTAAGGAAGATTTATCCAAGTAAAAAGGCTCAGCCAGGTGACCAATGCAAAGCTCCACTTTGGCTGGCACTGCCTAAATTTTTTTTTTTCTGCCACTTCTTCATGTGTTAATCAGAGATAACCTCATGTAGGACCTAAACCAATATCTTACAAAAGCCACATCTGAAGTAGGAGCCTGTCCTTGCTGTGTCCCATTGACATTGGTTCCAGTCTTTGTGCCTAATGTGGATCCTACTGGAGATACCCTCATGGAATTGGGAGGCTCTTGCCCTTTGCCAGAGGCAAGAGGAGTTTCCCAGCCAGCCTTGGTGCCAGTCATGCACCAGGATCAGGAAAGAATCCTGGTCTGAGCCCTTTAATTCATCACTTACTGGTGAAAGGGGTGAGGTATTGGCTCCAGAGCTGCCAGGGGCACCACACCTCGCTGCCCCGTCAGCAGGGAAGTCCCTTCCCATTTGGAATCCTGCCCAACACTCTTCACATGGATCAGCTCGTTCCTGCAGAGCTGCAGACCCTCCTCTCCCTCCTGCTCTGACTTCCAGATGCCAGGAACTGCCCTGGAGAAAAAGTTCCCTGCAGACAGAAAGAGTCAGTGTCTTGGGCTGCAATGCAAGATGTATTCTATTCCCAGCTGTTGAAACCAGTTGAAGAGGAACATTTTGATTTTACTTTGTCTCATAACTCTGGGGAGAGGGGGCAGGTGCCTTCTGTTAATGGCCCAGCTGTTAAAACCAGCTGGGGCAGTGATTTCTTTATCCCTTCCAGGACCCATCCTCCCTCTAGGAGATCTCTGCTGTCCCTGGGCCATCCAGGCTCACTGCAGGGCTGAGACAATTCCATCATCCCACCCCGGGGAGGAGCCCAGCATTCCCACCTGGATCACAGCTGGCATNCCTGTGAATTCCTGGCTGTTTAGGCTCAGATCCCCCAGAACAACACAAGGCTCAGCTTTGCCTCCCACTTGCATCATCCCCATCATCCCAGCCCCCTCCAGAGTCCCCTGCAGTGGCCTTGCAGGAGCTCCTTAGCTGGGTTTGGTACCCCAGCACACCTTCCACCATTCCAGGAGCATCCCAGCATGTTGCCTGTGGGTTTGCTATCTTCCTTTCTTCTGCTGTTAGAGCTGGGATTAAATGCTTGGGAGATGCAATTTGTGCTAGGGCTCAGATGTTTATTAATTCTTATCTATAGCACAGTCTCACAAGTTGTGAGTTCTAGCTAGGAAATGGCTCTGTCTCTAACTCTTTCCAAGGTCTTTTAAGCACAAACTGTCCAATTATGAAATGACACCTAAATTATTTGTATTTTTAACCCAATAACCAACCACCCGTGGCCCACAATGCGGATTTTTCTACCCAATTACAAAATCCCACCCAGAGCCACGAAGAAGGAGGTGAAAAAGGACTCAGTCCACACCCTAAATCCTCCATCTTGCTTTATATATATATTACTGTATTCTAACCCTTAAAGTCTAAGTTTTGCACCCTGTGAGATCACACACTTCTATCCAAACCCCACACCCACAATCCCAGTGCTGTCACTCCATTTTGGGAGCCTTTTCCACGGCCTCAGGTTAATGCAGTGTTTGCTTGGGGGTCAGTGCCTGTCAGCACAGAAAGCCCAAAATTCTCAGTTTCCAAGAGCTGGCATGGGGTTTCTACCTTGAACAGGGCACAGACAGCTCTGTCATCACTCTCCAGAGCCCACAGCTTCTTCCTGGCAGCCTCCTGGAGCTGGGAATTGCAGCCCTGGGAGGAGCGGCTCTCGACGGAGAAGGAGAGGGAGATCTCTTGGAAAGGAAAAGAGGGGGATTAAAGGGCTGGAGGAGCTCTGTGGCACCCATCTCTGCCACTCAGGGCCATCCCTGCCACCCAGAGCCACCCCTGCCACCCAGAGCCACCCCTGCCACCCAGGGCCATCCCTGCCACTCAGGGCCATCTCTGCCACCCAGGGCCATCCCTGCCACTCACAGCCATCTCTGCCACCCAGAGCCACCTCTGCCACCCAGGGCCATCTCTGCCACTCACAGCCATCTCTGCCACCCAGGGCCACCCCTGCCACCCAGAGCCACCTCTGCCACCCAGGGCCATCCCTGCCACTCACAGCCATCTCTGCCACTCAGAGCCACCCCTGCCACCCTGCAAAGCCCACCAGAGCCACTCCTGCCATCTAGAGCCACTCCTGCCCCACTGAGCCACGGTCACCCAGGGCCATCTCTGCCACCCACAGCCACTTCTGCCACCCAGAGTCACCCCTGCCACCCACANTCCATCGTGGCTGTGATGCTCAAACAACACAAGCCCAGCCCATCCTCATCCTCCAGCAGCAAACTGAGACCTGGGGCACTGCAGGGAACCTCAGGAAACCCATGAGATCCCCCAGGCAGCTCCTTACCTGGTGGAAAGCTGTCCCTGCTGAGAGCCAGCAGCAGCACAGAGGGGTCTGGGGAGCCATGTCCTGCCTCGGGAGAGGGGCTGCTCTGCTCTGTCACCCCAGCCTTATCTGCAGGGGAGGGGACACAGCAGAGCTGCTGGGGAATGTTCTGGAAGAGCTCTTGGATGTCCTGCCTGAGCTGGGAGCTCCCAGGAGCACAGCCCTGCAGATCTGGCTGGGGATTGTGTGGATTTGAAACCAGCCTAAAGCCATGCTCAAGGTTGGAGGGATCCATGGCATTGATGGGGTCTAACTCCATCGTTCCCCTGATGTTGGGCTTTTTTTCCAGGGCTGGAGTGGCTCTGGAGTGAGGAGATTTTACCTTCTTCCTCCTGGCCAGACCCTCAGATGAGCAGATATCTTAAAAGGGTGAATCCCCAGCAGAGATTTTTTTTGGAGAAGGAGCATCACCTCCCCAGCACAGGAGAGCCAAGGCCTTGCAAAACTCTTTGTTCAAAAATTTGAAAATCAAAATGAGTTTTTTTCTCCCCTGCCTGCTCTGGTGGGTGTCCAAAATCCAAGCAGCATTCTCCCTGCTCATCATCAACTATTGCCATAAAGGATTCAGAGCCTGCAACTTGAGCTGCTAATTATGTTAATGAAAGCTGAGACACACAAAATTCCAGCCCTGCTCTTCCACAGCTGCATTTGCAGTGGAGGGATAACCAGATTAAACCCCAATTTTTGTCAGTAATCAGACTGGATTTGTGAGATAAACATGTACCTGGAGGAGCTGGAATGTGCAGCAGCTTTTTTAAGTCACTTCTTTGACCAAAAGTCTGCTTTACATTTCTTTTTATTAAACCAGATTTGCCAGTCACTCAAATAAATTGGTGTTTTCTAAGTCACTCCAATAAACTGGTATTTGCATGCAGAAATAGAATTCTTATTTAGAGAAATAGAATTCTCATGTAGAGCTAGAAAAGAACAGCCCAAAGCTGGACAGGTCGTGAATAGGTTTTGCTTTGAGAGAAAAGGGTCTACATTTAATAAAGTCTTAACATTTCATGTGGCAGCTCCGTCCCTTCTACATCAGGGAAATGGAGAAGAGGAAGTGAAAGGAGGCAGAAATAAATCTGAGCCAGCTCCTGCCATTGCTCCACTCCTCCCTGTCCTCCTCCCCTCTCTGTGCCCCAGCAGATTGTGGCAGGGCCTGGGGAGGGGCCCCTGATCCCATTCCCTGGATCTGAGACCCTGATGCCATTCCCTGGGAATGGGGATGGGGATGAGGGTGGGTCCCTGGTGCCATTCCCTGGGGATAGGGATGGAGATGGGGATGGGTCCCTGGTGCCATTCCCTGGGGATGAGTCCCTGGTGCCATTCCCTGGGGATAGGGATGGAGATGGGGATGGGTCCCTGGTACCATTCCCTGGGGATAGGGATGAGTCCCTGGTGCCATTCCCTGGGGATAGGGATGGGTCCCTGGTGCCATTCCCTGGGGATAGGGATGGAGATGGGGATGGGTCCCTGGTGCCATTCCCTGGGGATAGGGATGGAGATGGGGATGGGTACCTGGTGCCATTCCCTGGAGCTGTGTCCCTGGTGCCTCTCCCTGAGGATGAGGGTGTGTCCCTGGTGCCATGGTCGTGTCCCACCACCACTGTCCCCGGCGGTGCAGGCGGTCCCAGCAGGGCAGGGGCTCGGGGGAGCGGGGCCAGCAGGACTCACACTCCTCACCTGGGGGACACGGAGGGTGGGCAGAGACATCCAGATCCCTGGCAAGGTCCTCCCTGCCTGAGAAGTGCCCGTGGGATGTGCCACAGGAGGTGGCAGGTGGGACACTGCTCGTGTCACCTCTGCCAGCAGCAGGACAGAGCCTGTCCATGGGTCCTCAGAGCCTGTCCATGGTCCTCAGAGCTCATCCATGGGTCCCCAGAGCTCATCCATGGGTCCTCAGAGCCTGTCCATGGTCCTCAGAGCTCATCCATGGGTCCCCAGAGCTCATCCATGGGTCCTCAGAGCCTGTCCATGGTCCTCAAAGCTCATCCATGGGTCCCCAGAGCTCACCCATGGCCCCCAGAGCCAGGAAGGGGCCAGGGCTCACTCTGGTTTCTCTCACGGGTTCAGTGTTTATTTTCATTTGAGCCAAGCTCAGAAAGGGAACTGGGAGGGTTTTTCTGTTTTTTTGGGTTTTTTTTTTCAAGGGACCAATTGAAACTGCAGCTGGGGAGTCGTTCCCAGCCGTGCCAGTGACTCACTGACCTCCTCAATGCCAAAATATTTTGTAACAGTGGGCAGGAAACTGCTCCAGCCCCTAGCCAGGAGCAGGTCCCAGCACTCAGGGCTGCACTCCTGGCTCCAGGGCTGAGTGCTCAGGGCACCTCCTGGCCCTGGCTCTGCTGGGGGACACGTGGCCACAGTGGCTGGCCCTGGGCCACTCCTCCAGCTCACTGGGAGACGCTGGAATGGGAATGGTACCTTGGGGGATGCCAGCACCCCACGGGCTGTGCTTGCAGGGCTCCTGGGCAGGCAGGGTGGCGAGGGGAAAAGCCAACAGCATGGGAATAAACCCACCCCTGAGCCATCCTGTCCCCTCCCTGGCCAAAATGTGCTGCCTCACTCCCTAATCCAAGAGGAGAGAGCACCAGGAGCCATCCCAGAAGTAGCCAGAGGGGCCAGTGCTTAGCACCAGAGTGTCCCCAAGGCTCCCATCCCACGGAAGGAGCTCCCACTGCCACAGCAGAACCCCCACAGGCACCTTACCTGTGCATCCCAGCGCCAGCTCCTGGTGCCAGGGGGTCCCCAGGCAGCAGCCCATGGGTGCAGTGCCAGCAGCAGGGGGCTGGCAGAGGGCTGGCAGGGGCAGGGCTGCTCGCTGCCCGCCCGGCACGGGGCTGGGCACGGCCACAATGCACAATGTCCCCTTTGAGAGGGCACTGGCACGGCGGGGGCGGCGGGCACGGCCTCGGGGGAGGGCTGGGGTTGGACTCACAACATCAATGAGGTGTGGAAAGGCCTTTAAGGTCATCAAGGCTGATGAGCTCATACTTGTCAGAGTCCAGGGCATCCCTTTGGATGAGCTGGGACCCGAGGAAGGGAGTTTGAACCCTGCACAGGGGGGTCTGGAGCTGGTCCAGGGGGGTTGGAGACCTTGGCACACAGCCCAGGAAGACACCAGGTTTGATTTTAGTCCATGGGAGAGGCTTCCAACACTGAGAGAGGAATTACAGACCTCAAAGGTGTGAAAATAGTAGCTTAGAACAGCACGGGGTGAAAAATTTTGTAGTTTTAGGATTCTTAGAATAGAGGTAAATGGGGGAAAATTGGAGGATTTAGGGTGTTGCCCTAAGTTCCTCTCCTTCTTCCTCGTCCTCCATCTTCTGAGGTGGTGATGACACAAAGTAGTTTGAGGGGATTGGGTCAAGGCAGAAATGACCTTTCTAGTATAGGTACTGGACATTGGCACAGAATTGTAAATAACAGACACGTGGTTATCTGTGTAAGAGCAAAGCAAGGCCCCGTGGGCGGGCAGTGGCCTCGTGTCCCAGCCCTGGGTTGGGTGCAGAGAGAATTCTGAGATATCAAATAATAAACAACAACAGAAACCTGAAAACAAGCCCTTGGAGACTCTGCTTTTTTCACACAACGTGGCTCAGGGCTTTTAGAGGGCCAAGGACTCTTAACAACCTGAACCTCGGGTGAGAAACCAAACCCGAGAAATCTGACAAGGTCACCACTAAACTGTGTCCCTCAGTGCCACATTTATGTCTCATAACCCCCCCCAGGGATGGTGGCTCCATCACGTCCTGGATGGGCTGTGCCAGTGTTTGGCAAACCTTTACATGGACAAATTGTTCCTGATGTCCAACCCAAACCCTCCCTGGTGCAACTTGGGACCATTTCCTCTCCTCCTGTCCCTGTTCCCTGGAGAAGACCCTGATCCATCCCCCTGGCTGTCCCCTCCTGTCAGGGAGCTGTGCAGAGCCACAAGGTCCCCCCTGAACCTCCTTTTCTCCACTCTGCCTCCCGAAGGGCAGTGCCCATCCCACATGGCACATTCCTGGCATTCCTCCTCGAGAGTCCCTGGCTCTGCCAAGGCTGTCCCAGCTCCCTGCTGCTCCCTCCGAGCTGATCTCCCCACCCCGTTCCAAAGGCAGAGCCGTTCCCAGAGCACCCCCCTCACCTGTGGGGACATCCAGCCCATCCAGCATCCTCCATCCGGGGCTCTCTGTGATCCTGCACCTCCCTCCTGCCCGATGTTTGTCCCGTGTGGCTGTGGGGGCAGCTGGCAGCACCACGGGCATCTCTGCCCCTACATCCAGGTGAGTTCCTGCAGCCCGGGCACCTGCGGGCTCAGGGCTGCCCAAACCTCAGTGCCAACACCAGCAGGGGCTGCTCTGGCTGCTGTGCAGGATCCCTCGGGCATCCCACGATGAGGATGAGCCTCATTCCTTCCTCACTCACATCCTCAGGCCTTCCCCAGCCCTCGGGGTCAGGATTTGGGATGGCTGGGTGGGCTCACTGTGCTGTGGGTGGTCTGTAGAGCATCTCTGGGCAGCAGCAACACAGCCCCTGCAAAATAAAACCCAGCAGGTTTAGGGAGAGGACTTGCAGGTTGGGAGAGGTTGTAGGGGTGGATTTTTACTCCAGCAATCAGGCAGTGCCACCAGTGCAGGGATTTGTGTGCTGGGGTTACTCCAGGAGCATTGCTGGCTGCATCCCAAGCCATGGCAGTGCCTTGAGCTTCTCCAGAGTAGGGGATAATTAATCCAGGGAGGGATTTAGGCCAGGTTGGATGAGGTTCTGAGCACATTGGTGCAGTGGAAGGTGTTCTTGCCCATGAGCAGAGGTAAATTTTGAAGTCCTTTGTTGGAACCCTGGAGGCTGAGAATTTCAGGCTTCCTGTGCTAAAAGGCAATGACCCTCAAGCCAGCACCACATTTGACCTGAGGCCATGGTAAAGGTTCCCAAAATTGAGTGACAGCCCTGGGGTTGTGGGTGTGGAGTTTGAATAGTATTGTGTGATCTCACAGGGTGAAAAACTTAGAATTTGGGGTTTCAGTATATAATAATACATATAAAGCAAGATGGAGGATTTAGGGCATTGTCTAAGTCCTCCTTCTTCACCTTCTTCTTCATGGTTTCAGGTAGTTTTTTCTAATTGGGTGAAAAAGGTCCTCATTGCAGGTCTTGGGTGGTCATTATTGGGTCAAAAATATAAATAATATAGGTGTCACCTCGTTATTGTGTGATTAGTGCTTAAATAACCTTGGAAAGAGTTAGAGGCACCACCATTTTCTACCTTGATGAGAAACCCACAGTCCTTTTTAACCCAGAGCTGGTGGTCTCTGTGACTCCATGACCCAGAGAGGGAATTTCTCACTGGACAGATTTCCCACGCCTGGCACAACTGCAGTGCCCCTAAAGCAAAGCATGAGGAGCTCCTGGCTGTGGGAATGGCATGGAGCTGGATGGGAATATCCTCACAAAAGTGAGGCCAAACCAAAAGCTTTGCAGGGAGGGTTGCACTGAGGGATGCTCCTCCACACTCAGAGCAGACTGCAGGAGTGGGGATTCCTGGTCCAGACCTCCAAAAGCTGGGATGGCCTGGAGAAGGGAGCATGTTCTCCATGCTCCTGCTGAGCCCCAGGGGTCAGAGAGTCCTCCAGGCTGGGGTTTGCCCTCAGAGCTGTGGGGCTGCAGGAAGGGGAGTGCTGGGACAGGCCAGCCCTGCTCCCCCCTGGCAAAGGAGGGATAGAAAAGGATCTGCATTTAACAAAATCTTAACATTTCATGTGGCAGCTCCATCCACATGAAATGCCTGTTCCCATCACTCACCAACCAAAAGCTCCACTTGTAAATAACTCCCCCAGCTGACCTCAGGGTGCTCTGAAGGTGCAGGAGTCAGAGGGGGAACGCAGCCTGGCTGTGCTCAGAACACACTGATGGAATTTTGGGGTGGATTCAGGCACATCTTTGCACAAGAGGAGGTGCTGCTTTGCTCCTGTGCTGTCCCAGAGGTCAGAGCTCGAGCAAGGCAGTGATTTTAAACAAAGCTTTTTGCTCTCCTCAGAAGATTCTTGGGTTTGGCAGTTCCTGCTCACCAATTAGCATCAATTTCTTCTACACAGGGGTGATTTTTTTTTTTTAATCAACAAAAGTGGGAGGGGTTTTTTTTAATTTTTTTAAGCACAAATGTCTTCCTTTGTGGTTGTGAAATGTCTTTTTGTTTTTAAGTCTACCTTGACAACTTAGCAACCAAACCCATCCCTGTACAAGCAAAGGTGTCACCTCCTGTTTGACCTGAACTGGAATTTTCCTTTTGGCCAGCAAGCTGCAAACCCCTCACTCCACTTCCCACCTTTCTGCTTCCCAACAAATCCTGGAGACTTCCCATTGCTACTGCTGCAGCCTGGCCTCTCTGGAACAGCCCTGCCTAGACAAGTATGGAATATTTCCTGGGATCTCAACCTGTTCCAGAGGGGTTCTCTGCCTGTGTCAGCTCTCCAGGGGCTCTACTCCCTTTGCAATCCCAGTTCCAGCCGGCCACACTTCCCTGCCCAGGGCATGGAATGGGATGAGAGTGGCTGTGCAGGCACCCTCGGCTTGGGGACAGCGCTGTCACCGACCCCGCAGCTCCCCAGGGCCGACACCCAGCCCCACCCAGCCCTGGCACCGAATTCCCCTTCCCAAACCCAGCTCCGATTTCTCCTGTCGCTTCCCAAAGGAGCCGAACCCAGCCTGTCCCTCCCCGCCGTGCTGGTCACTGTCTCCTCTGACACAGCTCAGGGGCCAAACCTCCACCAAACCCCCAAACTCTGCTCCCCAGGCTGGAATTCCAGAGGAGCTGGATCGCTCCAGCCAGCACCGCGTCCCGGCCGTGTTTGCTCAGCTGGGACAAAGGGCACAGGCAGGGCACAGGCAGGGGACAGCCCCGGGGACAGCCCCGGGGACAGCCAGAGGCTGCACTGACCTGCTCCCAGCTCCTCTTCCCTCCCGGAGAAATCCTGGATGAAATTCCAGCCTCTCCAAGCCCCGAGGAGAACGCTGCCCCGCCGGGATGGAGCTCCCGGGGTTGGGGACGTGCCCAGCGCTGCCGCTCCCTCACACGAGGGGAAGGAATTCCTTCCAAGAGCTCCTTATCATCCTGGGAACCTCCGCTTCCCAGCAGAGGTCAATCAGTTACCCGGGGCTGTGCTATCAACTCCCGCAATTCCCAGGCGCCTCCTTCGCCCAAATTCCGCAGGAAATAATTCCAGGGGGGCCCTCCATGGGCACAGGGTGCCCGTGACAGCCTTAAAGTTCTCCCGTTCCAGGCAGGAGCAGCCTGTCCCGGCCTCACCTGTGTCCTGCTCGCAGCCCCGGCGCTTCGTCCTTGGGGCTGGCGACCTCCCGTCCTCGCCGTGCGACGGTAAAATCCCGGGAGAGGCATTCCCTGCGGGAATTCCAGCTCCGAGCCGCCCTCCTTCCCTGCCAAAGCGCAAATACGGGCGGGCACAACAAGAGATCTGTGGACCCAGCAGTATTTGTGCATCCCGGCTAAAGTCCGCGGCGGAGGGAATCACAGGGGATTTTTTCCTCTGGGAAACAATGAAACAGTTAACACGGAGCTTTCCCGATGTTTCTGCTGCCTTCTGAAGTCGGCCATTCCTCGGCAGGTTCAAAAACGAAGCTTCCGTGACTTTTCAGCTTGTTATTTCAAACCGAACCTGAAAGCAGAGGAAGTCAGCCCAGAGCAGGCTTCGCTGGAGGAAAAAGCAAACATATTAAAAAAAAAATAAAAAAAAAAAAAAGAAAGAAGATGAAAGGTTTCGTTTGAGGCCAAAGAAACTCTAGGTTCACGGTTTGATCCTCTGCTATGGCTGGGGGCACCCACTTTGGTGTGAGATGGAGCAGAGCTTTCCTTCCCTGGCTCTGAAATCCCGGCGGGGGAGGGCAGGGACGCTGGCAGGGGCAGCGGGGACATTTCCTCGGGGACATTTATTTCCTCATTCCAGCGCTCTGCTTTCGCTGTCACCCCGTGCAAACGGGCACAGAGCAGCGATAAAGCACCTGCCCCCTCCAGGTTTGCCACCCTCCAGGAATCCTCGGGCTGCACACCTGGAGAACCTGCCTGGTGTACCTCCAGCCCCGAGATTTGGTGGCCTTGGGACAGCGTTTTCCCAGGTTTTTTGGCAGCCAGGGCACCAGGGAAGCATGGCTGAGGACACAGGGAAATCCCAAGGCTTTCATGCCTGGCTGAGGACACAGGGAAATCTCAAAGCTTCCACAGCCAAACTGGTGTGGCCAGTCCCTGAATGCAGCCAGACTGGCCTGGCTTTAAGATCTTTCTTCTCACTCATGGCCCTCACTCAGGAATTTTCAGGAATTTTCTTCTGCCTCCAAGCCCTTCCCGACTTTTCTCAACACAAGGTAACCCAAAGCTGCTGCTGGTGCACTGGGAATTCTGCTCCACCCCACAGCTAAAGGGTTAAGAGGGCTCTGGGGCTGAACCGAGCTGAACTCAGCGCTTCGTGTTCAGAAATGCTGAGTCCTGCTCCTCTTGCATTGTTTTCAGGCAGAGGAGGAAATGAACCCTCTTGGAAAACTGGAAAACTGGAAAATGGGAAAGCTGGAAAATGGGAAAACTAGAAAACTGGAAAATGGGAAAACTGCAAAATGGGAAAATCAGAAAATGGGAAAATGGGAAAGCTGGAAAATGGGAAAACTGGAAAACAGGAAAACTGGAAAACAGGAAAATGGGAAAAGTGGAAAATGGGAAAACTAGAAAACTGGGAAATGGGAAAACTGGGAAATGGGAAAACTGGGAAATGGGAAAACTAGAAAATGAGAAAACTGGGAAATGAGAAAAGTAAAAAACTGGAAAATGGGAAAAGTAGAAAACTGGAAAATGGGAAAACTGGGAAATGGGAAAACTGGGAAATGGGAAAACTAGAACACTGGGAAATGGGAAAACGGGAAAACTGGAAAATGGGAAAACTAGAAAATTGGAAAATGGGAAAACTGGCTCTGTGTGTGTATTTTGGATGGATCCATGTGGATCTGGAGGCTGGCACCAGCCTCAGCCACACCAGGAGCTGTGGTTTGAGGTCTCCTCCCTGGCGCTGAGCTGTGAATCCCAGGACCCCTCCCTGCTCCTGCCTGTCACCATCATCACCCCAGGGGCAGCAGCTCAGTGTCACCACCCGGGGCAGCCTCCAGCCTGTGAGAGAGAGGCAGGGGGGTGAGGCCATGGATGAGGCAAGGGAAGGAGGAAGGCAGGAGCAGAGGCAGGGTGCTGGCACTGCCCAGGGAATGGGCACAGCCCCGAGGCTGCCAGAGCTCCAGGAGAGCTCCCAGGGATGCACAGGCTGGGATTTTGGGGCTGTGCAGGGTGAGAAGTGTCACTGATGATCCTATAAGTCCTTCCAGCTCAGGATATCCCCTTATCCATGCATTTCAGGCTGTGAGGTGCATTCACCCTACCCCAGGAACGCACCAGAAACATCATCCCTAAGGAGCTTGTCCTAATCTTTGCGATAGGAATGTCCATCCCTTCCCTTCCTCCTGTGCCCAGTGTCACGTCGGGGACACCGTGCCGGGTTTTGGGCTGGGTGTGACCTCCTGCAGCCCTCGGGGGAGCTCCTGGAGTCCCCACCCCGGCAGCGCTGGGTGCAGCCGGGCCCTCCCTGCCGGAGATTAATTGTCTGAGCCATTAGATGGCAGCAGGAACCGCTCCACGGCATCTCAACGCTGAAAAAAAAGGGATTGCAGCCCTGCTGTCCCCAGCCCCGAGCACCAGCACCTCCACAGGCTGGCAAAAAAAAAAAAAAAAAAAAAAAAAAAACCAAAAAAAAAACACCCCACAAACAAACAAACAAAAAAAACCCACCAAAAAAAACCCCCGAGCCCTGTGGGGGTTGCAGAATTGGGATCGCCAGGAAAAACTGCACAATAGGAGAGCAGCATCCTGAGCAGCAACAGGGACATAAGGGCTGGATCTGGAGGACATTTCCAGGGAAAATAACCCTGTGGAGCCCTTCTCCAAGGGATTTGGGGGAGCTCACAGCTGGCAAATTAATTTAATTTAAATTAATTAAATTAATTTATATTAATTTAATTAATTAATGGCTCGGTAGCTTGTGGTCAGCGAGGCCACACGTAATTCCAGCAGGGATTTTATCATTCCTGAGTTAAAGACAGCCCAGGTCAGGTGGCAAATCCTGATGGGAATGTCCAAGTTCATCCAGGTGCTGCTTTGGATGGAGCTGACTGAAATTCAGGAGGAGAAACTGCTCCAGACATCAAAGTTGTTCTCCTCTGAGATGTTTCCAAAGGAAACGTGTTTCACTTCTAGAAAATGAGACTTCCAAAGTATTTCATGTTCATGTTCAATTTCCCTTCCCGTCTCTCATTTTCTGAATTATCCTCTGCTTTTACCTTGGTCTTGTTTTGCCACTGGAACAGAAATAAACAGGGCAAGGAGAAGGAAAAATGACAAAATGAATTTATATGAGCCATCCCATATAATTCCCACAGCTCAGGCTCCAGCTTAACCATCCAGTGAGGGAATCATATTTAAAGAAATCTTTGGATAAAATGGGGGGGAAAAAAAAAATCAATATTTTTAGACTTCCCTCTGGAAGAAAAAGAGAAAATCTAATTAAGAAATTAATTGCTTATGCTGAACTAGGGGTTTTTTGTTTTTTTTGAAGTACTTAATGATCCAAGCTTCTTGTAAAGGTGTTGGTGTCGATGCCATTTCCTTTTAGGAAGCAACAAAGCAGCTCAGCGAGGCTCAGCATCTTGTTTTGATATTTCCAGGGTGGAACATCTTGATTTTTCGACTTCCAAAGCTTTGCTGCTTTAATTTTTTTGTCCATAAAGCCGAGGCTGAAATCAGAATGAAAGCTTTCAGTTTAAGCTAATTAATCCAAACACTTTGAATCAAAGCCTGGGATGTTTGCACAGTGGCGTTCTCTGGGAATTTATTTCCAGGGTCTGCATTCCATTTTTAGAGTGAGGAACAAAAAAGAAAAAAAAAAAAAAAAAAAGGAGTGAGATTTCCTAGGAAAGAGATAACCTGCTGCTTACCTGGGGTGAGCCATTCTGCAGCTTAGAGGTGGAAAAAGAAATTAACTCTCCTTAATTACAGCGTTTGGCCTCCTCCTGAGGATCTGAGACCTGGCCTGAGCTCCAGTCCCCGAAGGTGCCCTAAATTCCCCAGAATGGCCCTGATTCCCAGTTTTCCCATGGAATAATTTGAGGAGGAAAAGGAAAATTGAATTATTGTGATAATACCACCACAGCAGTAAGAAAGCAGCAGCATTTCCCGAGGTGATTTGCTCCTTCTGAGCTCCCTGAGGAGCTCTGGGAAGGCGGGAGGAATTCCAGGCAAATTCCAGGAGTGCAGAGATCCCAGAGCTGGGCTTCCCACAGGTGCTTCATGCTGGGCAAGGCTGTCCATGAATATCTTGTGATCCCAGCCCAAGGGGAGGAATTCCTCCTTCCAGCAGCCCTCGCTGCTCCAGGGCAACTTCAAACAGAAAACTAAAATTAACCCCGACTTCCCCTGCCCTTTAGTGGGATGAAAGCAGTGGGAAAACAGGGCAGGGACCTCTGGCTGCAGCTGGAATTGAGCTCTCTGCACCAGGCAGGAGCTGCCAGCAGGGTGGCTGTCCCCAAAAAGGTCCCTCTGTGTCACATGCAGGGTGTGACACAGAAATGAAGCCCTGACAGAGCCTGGGAGCCCCAGTCCTGCTGTGTGACACAACAACTGCTCCTCGACTTTTCCAGAGGCCTCCAGGGTGAAAGATTCACAGGTT
>JANPWX010000459.1:0-10830 GCA_024734555.1 Trochalopteron elliotii | reverse complement strand
CATGGAAAGGCAGAGCTGAACACCAGAGACTTTTTCTGTAGTGTCTACACCCAAAACCTTGTGTGACTGTTCAGAGACACTAAAATCCAGGGTAAAAATGACAGCTTTGGTAGTTAAGAATCCTAGAAATTTTGACATGTGATTTTACTTGTCGAGGTTTTTAATACTAATGCAGAAATTACAAAAGTATTAGAACTTGTTTTCATTGGCAACCCCTTTTAAATGGCATTAGTAAACTTACAGGGGACGGGGTATGACACTGGGCACAGTACTTGGCAGTTAATGGCTTCAGATGTGGGAGATCAATGTTTTGCCTGGGTTCACCCAGGAGTTCAGATTTTCCCTGGGATTCGATTGAGGTAACTTTCACTAAAGGCAAAAGGGTGGAACAGCGGAACTTCTGGAGAATGTGCCCTAGAGATAAGGGAGAAAACCTTGAAAACAATCACCAGGCTCTGGAAAGCTTCAAAAAATAGAATTAAAATTAGATGTAGCCCTGTGAGTTTTCAGCAATGACTCTTTGGGTCTGGAAGTAAGGTTTGCCTTGCATCAGTTACAACACAGACACACGCAGGAACTGGAGCATTGAACATCACAGACTGAGCTGATGTTTTTCCCAAAAGAACAGACAGAAGATCACATTGAAACATGACAGTGTCTCTGTACAGTCTAATTGTCCTGGGAAACTCAGCTGCTGAAGGTGTTCTGGTGCTACTGCCAATCCCTGCAATAGAAAAATCACCCTCCAGATAAGAGCAACATCACCTGACAGATACTAAGTGTTGCCAGCAGTTCCTCCAGGTGCCCCGGCCAACATCCCCTGTAGGAAGGAGCACAGCCCCCAGTGCACCTTGGCTTTGGCTCCCTCTGGGAGAAACCCCCTCCGGGGCACAGGTCTCTGTGGCAGGAGATGACACCAGCACTGCCAGGGCTCAGGGGTGGCAGGTCTATTGGGCGGGTGTGGCAGTCCCGGCACGCTCTCTCAGTGGCTCAGACACGTGCCGTGGCAGCTCTGATGGTGTGAGCTCCCAGCATGGGTGTGACACCACCCCCAGAGCCCTGGGGTTCCCCAGCAGTCACCAAAGGATCGGCGCGTTAAAGGAACGGAGCCGGCCTCGCTTGTCTGAGGATCCTTTATCAAAGCTGTAACAACTCAAACCAAGCACAGGGGCGAGGACCCCTAACAGGGGACGTGCAGCAGTTTTCAAGGGGAAGGGGCAGGGGATGAGTTTTGGGGTCAGGAGCCAATACCGAAACAGTCAGGGTGGGGTTCAGTGTCGGGTGACAAGGTTTAAGCCAACCAGGGGGAACCGGGGGAGGATACAATTTCAACTTATCCAATGAAACATTGAATAAAGTAGAAATTTCTGGATTCAGGGTTAGGGTCAGGGAAGGATTGACACTGGGTGGGCGGGAGTAAAGGGTAAGAACAAGGGTAGATTGACAGGGAAGTGTAGGGGAGGAGAACGAGAGTCAAACCAACTATAGGGGAGAGAGAATAAACCACTAAAGGTATTAACAAACTCTAATACGATAGGGAAAGGGGCTACAAAGTACGTTGCCAAGCAAAGAAATAGAACTAAAACACATCACAACAGCCCTGCTGTATTTGATCCGCTGTTGTGCACATCAACAAGATCATGAAGAACAGACAAGGAAGGAAACCTTATGGTTTAATTGGTGAGAATTTGACCCTTAAGAGAAGCAAGGAATTGGTCAATCAATGAGCAGTGAAGCTGTGAAAGAAGAACAGTACAAAATGGAGCTGTTGTTGGTGTGGAGGTGGTAGCATTGTAAGCCTTTGCTTATCATCTCCTGCTCTGGCCATATGTGAGGTGATGATGTAACTGGAAAAGCTGCAGTCCAGAGGAGGAGCTATGAAGCCTGGTTCTGGGCTGGAGTGGCAAGAAGGACTAAATTCACGCTCTTTTGATGCAGGGCATGCCCTGAAGTTGGATGGCCTGCCTGGATCACCCAGCCGAGCATCATGTTCCATCTCCTGCTACTGCTCAGCAGCTTTTCACCAATCCAGGGGTTGGGATGTATTTGTTCCATCAGCAACTAATCAAAGAAAACTTGTTTTGCAATCACAAGTTCATTTCAGATTTTTTATTCACGAGCATCCCTGACAACTAATCATTGAGCTTTTGTTGTGCCCAAGGGCAAGTGGAGCAGCAGCAGGGTGGCCGAGACTGGGATGCATGACCGTGCCAATTGCCCGGAGCGCTGTCAGGCAGTGCCAGGATCCCGGCTGTGGTTCTGGTCCCCACAACTGAGGAATCACAGCCCCTGCCTCAGAGCCAGTCAGAAAGGTACCCAAGTGAGAGCAGAGGGAGGGCACCCTTCCAGTCTCTCTTGGGGATGGCCACAAACCAGCCCCTGCTTCTCCTTCCTCCACCTGTGTTTGGGGTGTGCTGATGGCAGCACCAGCCAGGTTCTGCTCTGTGTTCCAAAGGCTGTGGAGAGCGGGCATGAAAAGTGCTGCATGCACAGCAGAGAGTCCTGGAAGGTGCTGGCAAGAGCATCCTGTAGGAACAGGGCTCTGGTCTCTGGCCAGGAACAGCCTGGTTTTGCTGCTGTGACCGCAGGCAGGAGTTGAGGCAGGTGAAGAGGCAATGGGCAGCTTGTGTTTGTCGAGGCTGCACACCTGAACCTCCACCTGGAATCACACTGGGGGGAATACGACCTAGAGCTGGAGTGGCTGTCCAGAAAGGACCAGAAGGAATTCAGCCTTGCCAGCGTTTCTTAAGTGTGTTTATGTTCCCCAGGAAAGCTCCCAGTCTGGGGAAACGCCTCTGGGGGAAAGGGGATTGCTTCTCAAGGAAAGAGCTTTCCAAGGAGCTCCCAGTGAAGAAGGTGCAAGTGTCCCCCTTTAGTTCTCTGTGGTCCTTTCAGTCCTTGAGGCCTGTTGCACTTGGCAGATGGGCAAGGGAAGGGAGAAGGCTGTGAAGAGCAGGTTTGGAATCCACCTGGACCTGCAGAGACCAAGCCAAGCACCTGCAGCAGGGTGTGTTACCCCCCTTTGGACAGAGGTGTGAGCAGGAGCATCTCTGTCCAGCTGCGAGCCCCAAAGCTGTCTTTTTGAGAGCTGTGAATTCAAAGGCCTTCACACACACACTTTTCACACCTTCCTGTCTGCTGTGTTGCAACTCTTGGCAATATGCATTTGCCTCTTGCTTGCTGGAAGCTGCTGCGGCCCAGAGGGCCAGCACAGAGCTGGGCTGTGTCGGCCAGGCAGCACGGAGAGTCTTGGCTGATCTTGGTGTGTCCCTGGCCTCAGAAAAGGCTTGGAAGGTTTGCCTCCCAGGGCACCCTGCTCATCATCTCTTCCTGTGCATCTTGGAGAGAGCAAGGCAGGCATTTCTGGCAGCTGGGCATTAGCAGGCCTTCAAATGGGGGCGTGTTGTGGAGCAGGCCCAGCTGAGACACCCTGAGAGGAGCCCAGCGCTCCTTGCTTCTCTCTGCTGACACGTGAGCGTTGTCTGCTTTCGGGATGACCCTGGCTGTGTCAGGGGGTGCTACAGGGACACCAGACAGCCGCTCCTGTCCTGCTGGGTCCCAGCGGGGCCTCACAGAAGTCCTGTATCCATGTCAGGATGCTGGCTAAGAGAGGTCCTGCAAGCTGAGGTGGCTGATTTGAAGCTTGTGCAGGTGCCTACAGGTCAAGGCCAAGGGTGTTCCCTCAGGATAGAGCAGTCCTGAGGGGTCTCTATAATTCAAAGAAATCAGCAGACAAATGCATTGTCCACCAAAAGTTCTTTCATTGGCGGGAGGGTAGGGGCGTGTGCCCCACTAAAACGCTTCTTTGCCACGTCTAAATTTCAGTGGGTTTGTGTAGGAATTCTGTCAAAAATACCATCCATCTTTACACTGCTGAGGTGATTCGATAGGCAGGGGTTAGAAAGAAATCCATTGTGTCAGATTCCTAGACTTGAAGCTAATGTCCACCTGCTGGCCAGGATCGGTCTCAGCGCACCAAAGCAGCTCGTCTTCCTCATCCCTTCCCTGCACAGGGCTGATTCTGTACCCGCCCTTAGGTCTTCTGGAAGGCTATGTCTAAAGCTTTTTGTCAAGTCACTCTCATGTCTAGTTAGGCTTCCAGGTTTTTCTTATGTTAACTGGTGCTAAATGCTTCTGGATATCTGTGCTAAGTACTTGCTTACTTATGGAAACTGTTTGTGCTTACTTCCATCAAACAAAGGCCTTGATTCATTCTCCCCTTCTCTTTATCCTGTTGCAGATTCTTTTGCAAGATCCTATCGATAGTTCACAGTAGATAAACCTGTTGTGCTGCTGTTTTAATTTTCTACCACATCCATAGGTTCATGATGGTTAAGAGGAGGGTTAACATTTTTAAAATTAGAACTGCTTGGCTGAGGAAGCTGAAAATCTTCTGAGTAGCTGTTGGTGATTCCAGATTTGTCCATCACAAAGAAGACACCTGACTCATAATCTTCTCTTTCTTTCTCTGTTTTGGTGATGATTTTGGTAATTTCTTTGATATCTCATTTGACTGTCCAGAAGGCTCTGTAAAAGCTCCTTTGGTAAATTCTGCAAACATGGGGCATGACAAAAAGTTCTCCTAAGAGCAAGTACCCATTCTGATATTAGATTCTGTGTATCCCTTCCCAGCTTTAATCCTCCAGTTTGATTGACAGTGTTACATAATTTTCTTTTCAAATGTGCATTTAATTTCAGTAGAACACTGTGTAATATTTGAGAATTTTGGTTTGATAAGTTTCTTCCATATAGAACTCATGCTGGTTTTCCAGGTTGTTTTTACCCTCAAAAGAAGAGGAAATATTAAGGTGTGATTGTCCTCTTCCACAAATCTTACAGTTTCAGTTATGGGATTTCCAAATCTAAAATTAAGTTTTGTTCTTGGTGCAAACATATTTTGGTTTATCTGATAATTGAGAAATGTATAGCAAACCAGACAGACATACAATAATGCTTAAAAGGTTATTGAGAAAACCCCAAAAGGAAACCTATTAAATATGCCTGTAAAAGGTGAGACTTACGTACATCATACTCATACAATATTCATGACAATATTTACCTCGACTTCACCACCTTATATCTGACTGGACACACTTTGTAATAACTCTCAATAAGAGCAATAGAACAGTTTTGTCATCTTCAATTTGATGATTATTCATAAACCCTTCAAAGGAAAAGGTTTGCAGGAAAAAAACCCATGCAAAGAAAAACCCAAGGCACAAACTTCCAAATCTCTGTGCTGTGCTATATATCCCCTGTAATTAATGTCAGCCTGCAAGGATAGTCTTGTATGGAGTCTCAAAACTATAAATCATAGAAAACATTATGTGGAAGTATGAAAACCTATAACGAAAGTTGAAAACAAATCCAAAATAGAAAACCCTGTTTTCTTTTTGAGTTTGACCTTTTCTATTGTATTTGTGCAATTCATGTGGTTACTATCCTTAAAAGTCTATTAAATTCTTAGTATTCCAAAGTCATGAATCAGAACATGAGATAATTACACAGAAAATGCAAAATTGTTGAATTCTACACTCTATCTGCATAACATACATTTCGGCAGAAAGGACTAAAATTCATGAAAAGTTTAAAAATAGATCCATTTGGATTTATTCCAGTCTTGCCATCTCTAGATTGCAGTGTAGCAAGTTGCTTTAAAGGACATTTTCTTGCAAAAAAATAAAAGTCGATACCTCTATTATTTTAATACTTCAATTCCAACCATATTACGAGTATTTCCCAGTTCTAGACCTTCTATCAACAGCTGTCCTGTGTTACAGAGGTGCTGCCCTTTATTATAAATCTACCCTCTGAATGACCCCGTTGATTGCCCGGTGAGGGGGGTGGCATACGTGCTGTTGCCAGTCCCTTTCAGATAGAAGGCAGCTTCACTGAAACATGGACTTCCTTAATATTTGTGACATTTTAGAATGAAAAAAACCCCTGCTTATTTTAAAGAGCCTGAAAAGAATATTTTAAGATCATGAAAGCAAACATGAAGGCACTAATTTGGTTTAGCAGAGAAAGTG
The DNA here is from genome assembly GCA_024734555.1 of Trochalopteron elliotii. Taxonomy (NCBI): domain Eukaryota; kingdom Metazoa; phylum Chordata; class Aves; order Passeriformes; family Leiothrichidae; genus Trochalopteron; species Trochalopteron elliotii. Next base: position 4,801 of record JANPWX010000459.1, on the reverse strand, counting down.
TTTTTGCAGTTGGATAACAGCTTGCAAGTTTGTATGTCTAGGGGGACCTTGTTTAGAGACAATGAGCACAATGTGACCTGTGCATACCTGGCACCATAGCTCAGAGCATGTGCCTTGATTTATAGGAGGGTGCAATGCTTTATTTGCAATCCAAAGGGAAGTGTACCTGGGCTTGTTGGGACCAACAGGTGCCTTGCAAATGGACTGACAGAGAACCTTAACAACTTTTAAGGAATAAAATTCCAGGGTTATAAAGACAAAGCACATATGCTTTTCATTGCTAAATAGAAATTTCTTTGACATGATTTGATATGTTTGAAAGGTTTTGTTACATTTACTTCAAAGGTATTTCAGACAGCAGTATTAGCAGAAGTATTTTGCATTTCAATGACATCTTGCCGTTCCTTTCAACAATGCTTGTTGGCTTCTTTTGTGCATAGCTCCTGGCCTATTCATTTCTTTGGGATATGATTTAATTTATACAAAGGGATGTTACTGGTTTAAGTCCATAACTATTATCCAAAATTGACTTTTGCAAAATAAATGCTCCTAGAAGTGCTAATTTGCCAAGCTTAAGTACTGCAGCAATCAAGAGGAAACAGAGGCCCAAGCCAGGACAGACCCTGTATATTCACTTGTCTAATGAGGCACCATGAGGTGAAGTAAACTGAAACCAAGATCTGAAACCCTTTCTACCAGATATTGTTGTCCATATGTAATTGAGATGGCCTTGTGTTCACCTCCTCTGAAAATGACAAGGATTATGTTAAAAGTTCATCCCTTACACTGATTTTTACACTATGTTTTCAGTCTTGTGAAAATCTTCACAAAAGGGTTCTACAGATGCAGCTGAATAGTGTTGTTAACATTGTCTGTATCCATCATGACCCAGAGAAAGAAACCTTCACAAAAGAGGTCCAAAGGCTCTGGATGTGCACCTTAAACCATCTATGAGACCCTTAGAGTGACAATTCACTTAAAATTTTACTCAAATATCTCGAGAAAAGACATGACTAGCACATGGATGTGTCATTCCTAAGATGTGACTTATAAACCTGATACATGGGATGTTTCCTTTAATGATTTTGAATTAGTTTAGTGAGTGGTACTTTCAAAAGCAGTTGTGCACCTCACTAAACACAAAATGATTCCTACAGCTCTGGGGTGTGTTACATTAATATTCTCCACTCGGTAATGGAACAGGCCATCATAGAGCCTGCACACAGCACTTTAAAATGTATTCTTTTTAACAGAAAAAGGGGGAAAGCCTGGTGCTAACTGTATCTCAAATCACTTGACACAGTTAGAAGGATTTTATATATTTAAAGATATGAGGACTTCAAGATTTTTATCTATTTAAGGATATGAATTATAGACCTGGACTAAGACAAATTGTTTGCCTGGTTTTTTGGTTTTCCAGGGGTCTGAAATGTTTCTTGTTTATGGAGTGAAGTTGTACGTTTGTAACTTCCAAGTAATAAGCCTGCAGCATGTGCCATTTCAAAAACTTGTGTTGTTGGTGGTTCCACCTGACAGGTCCTGGGAATGAATGTAACATCTCCAGTGATATGTGGGATGTATCACTGGCTGGCAGAAGTGGAGTTGGGTGGAAAGTCTTATTCAAACTGTGTAAGAAATAGGGCAGGAGACCAAGCTTCCTCCTTTCAATTCCTTTATTATCCAGCTCTTTGAGGGGTGGCTCAAAGGGGTGCCCACTCCCACTGCTGAGGAGGTGGTGGCGAGTCAGAGCTGCAGAATGCCACTGCAGAGCCAGGAGTTTGCCCACGCAGGAGTTTTCAGGAACTCAGTTGACTTGTTTACTCTCCAGGGATGCCTTTGCTTTTTAGTATCTTTTAGGTTACAGCGAGTAAGTTGGGGTACCAAGTTGCCTCATGGGAGGAATTTGATTGGTCCTTTGGAATTTCCATAAGTAGGCGGCAACACAGGCAGAGATGAAGGCGGAGTTGAGCTTTGACTGGCAGTCACTTGGTAAGGCGAGTAACAATGTTTCTAAGGGAGAAGGGGAGGGGAGGAAACTTCGGGGTACAGAATAGGGACTTTTAACAGTTAAGAAAAAACTCATTTATAACATTTTTATAGAACTTCATAATACCTATATAACTTGATAACACTTCTTAACACTTTCTGTGTGGAGTTGCTGCTTATTTCTCTCAAACTGCGTTTATAGTTTGAGTCATCGTGCTGTCTTGTCATCCTGTCTGCGCAGGGGATGACAGGGAGCACTTTGCGTTTTTTAAACAGAAAAGGGAGAACTGTGGCAGCTGTAGCTGCTCTACAGCTGCACAGATAATTTGGCCCAACAGACACCAACTGGACCAGCCCCGCCCCTTGGAGACAGAAGTCAACACGTCCCCAGGCATGTCACTGATTGGTTAGATTCCAGCTCACACAGGGGACCCCAGCCAATCCCTTTGAAGTATGAATGCACCCATGTCATTGGCCAGTGAGCTGGGTGGAGCTAAGATCCTTAACCAATCGTGTGTCAGCGTGGGGTATTTGAAGCCCCTGTAAACAGGGGGCACCAACAATAACCTGTGGCTGTTGCTGCATGATCTCGGTGTGTTCTTGTCACATTCCTGTCTCTGATACTGCCACAAGCCCCTGCAGGAAAGAGCACAGTCCCCAGTGCATGTTGCCTTTGGCTGCCCTCTGGCAGAAAAGCCCCTCTGGGGCAGGAGATGACACCAGCGATGCCTGGGCTCAGAGGGTGGCAGGTCTGTCCTTGAGACCGAGTGCAGGACTTGCTGTCCTGCAACCTTCTGAGAACTTTAGACTTGCAGGTGCCTTCAAGGCACGACTGCAGGGCTTCCTGACTTGGAGCTTTTCCGAGGCATCTCTCCTGCAAGTAGCCATAAATCCGGTCCCTGACATGGAGCAGAGACCCCTGAGAGTGCCCAAGCTGGCCTGGGTGGAAGAAAAGGAAGAAGGCCCTGGAGCTGCCCCAGCACAAGAGCCTGAAGAGCTGGAGCAGTTCCAGCCACTGCCGGATGGTGAGTGGCAGAGCTGGGCCACAGGGCTGGTGCCTACAGCCAGCTTGGCCCCATCCCATCCCATCCCATCCCATCCCATCCCATCCCATCCCATCCCATCCCATCCCATCCCATCCCATCCCATCCCATCCCATCGCATCGCATCCCATCGCATCCCATCGCATCCCATCGCATCCCATCGCATCCCATCGCATCCCATCGCATCCCATCGCATCCCATCCCATCCCATCCCATCCCATCCCATCCCATCCCATCCCATCCCATCCCNCCCATCCCATCCCATCCCATCCCATCCCATCCCATCCCATCCCATCCCTGCTGGTCAAAGGTTGAATTTGATAGTAAAAGTTTGGACTTGAAGGTCCAAGGTTGGATTCAGTGGTCAAAAGTTGGATTCTTTGGTCAAAAGTTAGATTTCATGGTTAAAAGTTGGATTTAAAGGTGCAGGGATTGATTTGGTGGGCATCGCTGGGAAACCACGGAATAATAGCATTCCAGTCATTGGGAATTCAGAATCACCCAGTTCCCTTCCCAAATTCCCATCAACAATGGCAATCCATGGAATAACAGCATTCCAGGCATTGGGAATTTAGAATCCCCCCAGTTTCCCTCCCAAATTTTTACGGAAAGATGGCATTGTGTGTGTCAGGAATTTAGAACCCTCCAGTTCCCCTCCCAAATTCCCATGGAACAACAGCATTCCGGGCATTAGAAATTTCAAATTCTCCCATTCCCTTCCAAAATTCCCATGGAATAACGGCATTCCAGGCATTGGGAATTTGTAATCCTCCAGCTCCCCTCCTGGAATATCCATGGAAAAATGGCATTCCTCCAGTTCCCTTCCCAAAGTCCCACCAAAAACATGGAATAATGGCATTCCTGGTGTTAGGAATTTTGAATCCTCCTGTTCCCTTCCCAAATTCCCATGGAATAAATGTATTTGAGGCATTGGGAATTTAGAATCCTCCAGTTCCCCTCCCAGATCCCTGTGAAATAACGGCTTTCCGGGCATTGGAAATTTAGAATCGTCCAGTTCCTGTCCCAAATTCCCAACAAAAACAAGGATTAATGGCATTCCTGGCATCAGGGATTTGGAATCCTTTAGCTTCCCTCCCAGATTTTGCATGGAATGACATTCCAGGCATTGAAAATTTAGACTCTTCCAGCTCCTCTCACAAATTCCCATGGAATTACAGCGTTCTACGTGTCAGTTACCTGCAGTGACCAGTCCATCAAATCCCTGGGAAAACTTGAACTCCTGGGTGAACCCAGGCAAAACATTGATCTCCCACATCTGAAGCCCTTAACTGCCAAGTACTGTGCCCAGTGTCATACCCCATCCCCTGTAAGTTTACTGATGCCATTTAAAAAGGGTTCCCAGTGGAAACAAGTTTTAACAGTTTTGTAATTTCCACATTAGCATTAAAATCCTTGACCAGATAGATCATATCTCAACATTTCTAGGATTTTTAAATAGCAAAGCTGTCATTTTCACCCTGGATTTTAGTGTCTCTGAACAGTCACACAAGGTTTTAGTTTTAGACACTACAGAAAAAGTCTCTGGTGTTCAGCTCTGCCTTTCCATGAGCATATACTCCTGATGATTACTTTAGGCAGGAGCAACAAAGCCAGTAATGAGCCCCACAGCCGAGTCCTGTGTTCTCATGCCCTGCACAGCACTAACTGGGTATTATACAATTGGTTCAGGAGTGTCAGGGTTCACAGGAAGCCACAAGGATTTGAGATGCTGAAATGGACCAACCTGGTGCCTGTGCCTGGGCTGCACAGGG
>JANPWX010000458.1:82995-102254 GCA_024734555.1 Trochalopteron elliotii | reverse complement strand
GGATGGATGGATGGATGGATGGATGGATGGATGGATGGATGGATGGAAGGATGGATCCACGGATCCACGGATGGAAGGATTGATAAAGGATGGATAAAGGACGGATAAAGGATAGATGGATCTGGATGTATGGAGAGATGGATGGATAAAGGACGGACCCATGGATGAACATTACAGAGTTCCTCCTTGATGACCATGCAAAGCACAGGCCATGCAAAAGCATGTCACAAAACGATCCTCTGATTTTCACATGATGCATTAAACATTTATGGCGTTTTTTAATTTTAACATTGTCCAAGATGTTTGGGAATTAAGGTGTTTTTTCTCCCCTTGACCTCAGTGATAAATGCAGAGCTGGGCAGTGTTTTTTGGGAGGAAGGGCCGAGTCCTGCCTGGTGCCTCACCTGGCCCTACTGCACATTCCCTGCTCTGGCTGCTCCTCTTGGGCTTGTAATTGTGCATTTCCTCTGCAGATTTCAGCAGTAATAGTTTTTCCAATTGTTCCTATAAAATAAGCTATAAAATAGATTGTGTTTTTAATTGTTTAGCTTCATTCAGCAGACTAATCGTTGGACTTCAGGCATGTTACATTAAATACAGCTAAAGGTTTCATTATTCAATTTAAACTAATCTAATTAGTCAGAGACAATCATTTAATTTGGTTATGATTCTAATCTCTCATCAGGAAACTTCTCCCTGACAAAGTCCCTGCTTTCTCTTTGGGAAATAAAACTGCCAAGGAGGGAACATTGTGGGGAATTAGCCAGGAAAAAACCACCAGGCCAAAGTCGTTGCCGAGCTCCTGGCATCAAGCTGGCGCTGCTGCCTTGTTCTGATTTCTGCAGGGAGGAAATTCTCTCTGCTGTGGGGCACACTTGGACTCCAAACATTTAATGGGGAGACGCTGCTTTTTGTACAAAGCCTCGCCCTGCCCAGGCCACCAAGGGGACACAGATAAGGTGACACAGATAAGGAGGGGTTCAAACCTTTCTGACTGAGGAGAACAATCTCAGATAACCCCCGTGGCTGATTTAGCAGAATTCTGCCTTCAGCTGGACGCTGCAAGGAGCAGAAGGCAGAGGAGGGATAACCAGCACTGCTCTGAGGAATGGGGGAGTTCCTCCTGCAGGGACAAACCCAAATCTGCAGGAATCTCCTTGGCTGGAGGGTCAGTGGGCACAGGGGAAGGGGCTGAGGGGATTTTTGATCCCTCACATCCTCCATCCCTCACAAAGAGAAGAAGAATCCCTTCTCCTCCAGGCTGGGAGGGTGCTCAGCTCCAGGCACACAGAGCTCAGAACTGCAATGGAAGCAAAACCCACTCCAGCCCAGCACAATATTTATGGCATCTCTTCCTTCCTTAATTTGGCGAAGGAGCTGAGATTTCTCCTCTGGAGAATGTGGAGTATTAATTAACTGAGGACGGGCTGAGAAATGGATGGCTCTCCTAAGTGTTTTCCCTATACTTTATTATCATTCTAGGCTTTTAAAACAATGGCTGTGCCAAGGAAAAGATTAGAGTGAGGCAGAGACAGGTTTTTTTTTTAATAAAAACCAGACAAAATAATATCAATACACAGCATATACCATCAGAACAGGAGACAAATTCGTTACAAGGTATATTTGAGTAAGAGGTAATTGTGACTTGAATAGATTACTTTTATCTAATGTATTTATTGCTGCATAAATATAAAGATGTATAGAGCTCTCCTGATTGCATCCAGAGAGGAAGTAAATAGTATGGATTTTTATACCTGTGATTTATGTCTCTCCATCTGCAGTGACAGATAGAGATGCTGTGCCTTACACCTGAATCCTGCCTCCTTCCTTGGGTGTGGAAAAGGCACTTGGGGCAGGGAGATTCCAGCCCTTCCATGGCTCTCCTGCCCCAGGAGGGTTTGTTTTAGGTCTCCCAGCCCCTCCTGCCCTGTTTCTCTCGGGGGTGGCAGCTCTGGCTGGCTCTGGGCCCTTCCAGCAGCACCTCAGGGCTTTCCCAGCTGGGGAAACTGAGGCACGGCTGGTTGGGCAGCTCACCTTGTCACATTCCCCTGCACCTGCACACTCAGACCTCGGTCTCAGCTCACTCCCAGATCCTTCCCCTCATTTCCTGGGTGGAGAGGGGCACGGGAGGCATCAGGAACGGGATCTCAGAGGTGTGAATCTGCAGCACAGGGATGCAAATTGTTCCTGTTACTGCCTGTGAGTGTGGTCAGTCATTTCTGGCAGATGGATCCAGCCCGGAGCTCGGGATTCTCCCCCCAGCTGCTCCCACAGCCCTGAGCCACCCCAGTGGATCCAATGCTGCGTTTCCAGGCCGAGCCTGGGCTGCCCATTTTGGGGTTTTGGGCTCAGCAGAGGGAATTGTCTCTCCATGAGCTGACTGCAGCTCGGGCTGATCAACCTCAGGCTGCTGCTCACACTCAGGGAGCTCTGCAGACAGAGGAGCAGGGCTGCTCACAGGAATCATCAGCATCAGGGGAGGAAAGGGAACTGCAAAGCCAGGCTGAGGCAGAGGTTTCACTTCCTCACCAGCCATGAAATCTGGCAGGGTGAAATCTGCAGTGTGGGGTGGCCAGGGGGACAGCAGGGACTCTCCTGGGTGTCCAGTGACCCTGCCCATCCAAACCCCCCCTGTGCAGCCTGGAGAGACAAACCCAGGGATGTTGCCCTGATTTTTTCAGCCTTCTGATATTTTGCATTTCTGTACTGGAGTTCTCACTCATTGTAACACAAACAAAGAGTGATGTTTTGAAAAACTGTGCATTCCTTCCTGGGGGAAGGACAAACTGATGGACTTCTAACCTGACCAGTGGGGTCAGAGAGGTGTCAACCTCATCCCCAATCCCTGATCAAACTCCAAAACCTATATATAAATCAAAATCCCAAATAAACTTCCTTCTTTCTGCTGGCACAACTGGACAGTGTGAGTGTGGTTCTTTTGTGTCCATCTGACAACACCAGGGCATTCTGCAAGGATGGAAAACAGCTTTTGGGGGTGGGGGCTGTGACAAAAGTCAACCCCAGCCCAGTCCAGGTGGGTTTGTGTCGCTGTCGGACACGAAAGACTCCAAATAATTCAGAAGGCAAAAATCCAAATAATTCAGAAGGCAAAAATGTAGGAAAGAAGGCTCTCTGTTGTCTAACTAACTCCAAATAATTCAGAAGGCAAAAGTGTAGAGAAAGAAGACTCTCTATTGTCTAACTTTTACTACCTTTTATAAGGTGTTCCCATCCAGACTGAACATGGTTGGTGAATAGGAAGGACCCCTCTCTAATGCCATTGGTTAAACTAGAAAAACAGAAAACACCAGCTGGACAAAGATGGAGATGCTGGAGGAAGGAGAGTTGTTTCGAGAAAAGATCGTTTTGAGAAAAACTTTTTTGAGAAACTTTTCCTTGGGAAGATGTTGGCAGCTGCTAAGCAGGCTGAAATCCTCTCAGGCCCACAGGTTTGGGTTCCCTGGGGGCATTTCCCAGCCCCCAAAGCCGGCGCTGTGCACAGTCCCCTCCCTCCCGGGACAGGTCCGGGAGAGCCGGAGCCACCCAGGGCAAACTCTGCTCCCCCTGCAGGACCCAGCCCTGGTGGGGTCACTGCTGCTGCCAAGGGCTTCTCATCTTTCCCGTGGAAAAATTTCGGTTTTCCAGTAATGCTGTAATTACCCCCCTGTCATGTCACAGAGCAAATAGGTTGGCAAACCCAGGTACCCAACTAAATAATCTGTGGCACAATCTAAACACATGATGGTAATTAAAGCTGACAGCTTAATAAGATACTGAGCTTCGAATGTACAGCAGTAATCTGCAATTAAGTAATCTTTTGTAATAGCACCCTGCCAGTTTGTGAAACTTCAGGTAGAAGGCTGTGTACTGTTCCACAGCGAAAATATTGACACAAGGAAAAGGATCCGGGCAGTGATCAGCGCCCGAACCTGCCGGGGCTGCTCAGGGAAGGCACAACAAGCCCCCGATCCATCCCAGGGCCAGCCAGGGCTGCCTCCTCAGCCTGGGAGGGCTCCTGGTGCAGGGGTTTGAGGCTGACAGTGCTCACAGGGGGGTTGGCAGTGAGCTGTCTGCCCTCAGAGGGGCTGGGCTGGAGCTGCAGCCGCAGCAGGACCTGCCCGGGCTCTGATCTCCATCCCTGCCCTGGATGTTCTACACTGAGATCTTTTTATACAAAAATGTTTTTAAAAAAATTTAAAAAAAAAATTCTTTGTACAAACAGAGTTCTACACTGTCTGAAAAAGGAAATAATTCCATTACTGGCAAGATTTTGAGTGAGGTTCAGATCCCATCCTTGACTTCACTCCCACCCCGTGCAAGGTGGGAGCACTGACTCACAGAGGCTGTGCCAGGTTCCAAAGGCAAAATTCAGATTTAATGGTAAGAGAGACAGGATTGGATGTGATCAAACCCCAAAAAACAAACTTCCAGCTGGAGCCTGCTGAATCAGATGGGTGGTGAGGAGCAGGAGGAAACGGGACACTTGCTCCCAGGAACTTCTGCATTGCTCCTTCAGGTCTTTTTGGTTGCCAGGTCTTAAAAAATAATAATAATTATGAGTTTGTTTTATTTTCTGCAGCCTCTGCCCCATCTCCTCATGCCCAGCCCTGTGCAGGGGAAGGAGGAACAATCAATCCCCTCCCTCAAAGCCCCGGGAGCAAAGGGCTCAGGGGGGGCTGTGCCCACCCCCCGGATCCTGGAATTACATTTTCCTGCCGATGTCCATAAGCAGCTCCCAGGAGAGCTTTTCTTTTTTAATCCTCCGGAGCTGCGGGTGAACAAAGCGAGCCTTGCAGGAGCAAGGCAAGGCAAGAGACTCTCTAAATTTAGACAGGGCTTTGGGGTTTTTTGCATGACAATGACATTCCTGGGCCAAAGGTAGGAGATTTCCTGCGTTTGTCAGGCGGGGCCGTTGTGCCTTGGGTTGTTCCTGCTGCTCCTGACTGTGCAGATGATTTTTTCTGAGCTGGAGCTTTGGGGAGCCGAGCCCAGCCCGGTACCGAGGGCTCCCCAGCACTGCAGGGTTGAGTTTTTTAGGACAGAGCCCACAAGGGCAGCGTGTGCTGCTGCATTATTGATCCACCCCGGCCCGCGGGTCCAGGGGATGTTAAAGGCTTTGATTCAGGTGTTAATTCAGAGCTCGGGAGGAGTCAGGATGGTTTATCAGGAGAATAAAGATAACAGAACAGTCACAAAGGTCTGGGTGCGCAGCAGAACTCCAGAGCGGCTCTTTAGGAGAGCCCTGAGAAAAAACCTGAGGAGTTTTTCCTGCTGGATCCCAGGAGAGCTGGGCTTGGTGCTGTGGCTGCACCGTCCCCCCTGTCCTCCCACAGCGCTCTCGGAGAGGAATCAGGAGGGGTTTGGACATTCCAGAGGAGCAGGAGGCACCCCCGGGGCAGCTCAGGTGAGGCCCCGGCTGCCCTGGAGCCCTGCTCTGCTCCCTCGGGGGATTTTTGGGAGCACAGGGAGAGGCTGAGTGCCCGGCTCGCCCCCCACCATCCAAGAGGAGACCCCTGTGAGCAGATCCTGTGCTGACACCTCCAGCCCTGCCAGCTCCCTCCAGGATGTGGCGTGTCAGCAGAGGGAAAACATCTGCAGGCTGCTGACACGGCTCGGGTTTCAGCGGTGTCAGAGCTCTGACAGAATAACAAATTGAGCCCAGGCCTGAGCACATGGATGCCTGCCCTGCTGCAGCCCTGAGCAGCACAGAAATGTGTTCACGTTTACAGGGATGGGCTGGGAAGAGAAGCAACCCCAGGAATTTCAAACCTGGAAGCAGCAAACAGCTGAACAAAAGCAGCTGGAGCTTTGCTGTGGCTGAAGGAGCTTTCCATGAGCCCCTCTGGTGGAACCTGGGCAGGACAAAGTGCTGTGCCCACTGCTGGGGACAAGCTGAGAGGGGCAAAGCTTTGCCTGTGCCAGGCCAGCTCCCATTTCCCAGAGGGATGAGCAGAGTCTGATGTCACCCTGATTCTTCCAGCCTTCTGATGTTCTGCATTTCTGGACTTGGGTTCTCACGCATGTCACACAAACAAAGAGTGATGCCTTGAAAAACTGTGCATTCTTTCCTGGGGGAAGGACAAATTGATGGACTTCTAACCTGACCAGTGGGGTCAGAGAGGTGCCAACCTCATGGCCCAATTACTGATCAAGTTCCAAACACTATTTAAACCCCAATCCCAACAATAAACTTCCTTCTTCTTTCTGCTCACACAACTGGACAGTGTGAGTGTGGTTCTTCTGTGTCTGTCTGGTGACAGTGTGGCACTCCCCAGCCCCAGGACAGGGCCCTGCTGGCTCTGCTGCTGCTCTGACCTGGCCACAGGAGACACAGACCCTTCACACAGAGCACTCCCTCCCCACGGAGGCTGGGAGGAGTTTCTCAATTAACCAGGCTCGTGCAGGACCATTAATTGCCAAGCTCAGCATGGGCCCCGCTGAGCTGAGCACATCTCCACATGTCAGGAGTTTTCTGAGCCCGTGAGATGATCTCTGGGCTCAGGGGCAGGGCAGGAATGGTGATTTCTCAGAAAAACAATGGATTAGGATCCAGGAAACCCGTGTCACGAGGAGCCAGGGGAGAGCAGCAGCAGCAGCGTGGTCTGTGAGGGAATGGGAATGCTGCTGATGTTGTGGAGAGAACAGTGGGGAGCAGAAGGGTGACCCTGTGGCTGCAGCCCAGGAATTTCCCTGCAGCTCCCCAGGCTCCTCAGAGCCCCAGGGATGAATTCCAGGGGCAGGGCCAGGCTGGGATCCGGGCGAGTGAAATGTCTGAGCTGGGAGTGCAGGGCTGAGGGATGGCCCTGGCCCTGCCAGACAGCAGCACATGAATGGCCTGGTGCTCCTGGCTGCTTTAGTCATCCTTAAAAATGATCCTCTCAAACGCTTCCTGACCCAGGGGGACACAGAGAGATCAGCCATCACTCAGGGAGTTACTTGTGCTCGTTCTCTGTGTTTTAATGGGGAGTTATGGGTTGTGTTCTCCATCCCTCTGGCTCTCCTGCTGTGGCTGAGCAGCTCTCAGTGCTGGGCTGAGGTGCCAGGGCTCACCCAGCACTGCAGGGCCCTGCAGGGACAGGGACATCCCCTGGAATTGGGAGGGGAGTTCAGGAGGAATCACCTTCAGAGCAGGGGGCTTGTGCCAGGCTCAGTGAAGGTCCCTGTCCCAGCAGGGCAGCCCTGGGGGGACTCTGTCACCCCAGCCTGGAGCAGCAATTGCATTTCTGTTCAGTCAGGAAAACGAGGGGCAGAGCTGAGATTGTTCTTCTCTTTGTCAAAACAGGGACAGGAGCTCTGATCCCAATCCCAAACCCAAACTGCAGGGGCAGAGGGCAGGTGGCAGTGCCACCCTGGTGCCACCACGGTGTCAGGACTGACTGAAGGTCACACAGGGGTGGCTCCCACCCTGCTGGCAGTGCAGGAGCAGCTCTGTCGCCCTGATTTTTCAGCCTTCTGATTGGTTTTCATTTCTACTGGAGCTTTCTCACGCTTGTAACAAAAACAAAGACTGGTATTTCATAAATAATGCATTCCTTTCCAGGAGGAAAGACAAACTGATGGACTGCTGGTTTGACCAGTGGGGTCTGAGGGGTGTCAGCCTCGTCCCCCCAGTTGCTGGTCAAAGTCCAAACTCTAGTTAAACCCTGAATCTAAAATAAAGGAGCTTCTTTTTCTCACTCTCAACTCGACGGGTGAGTGTCCTTCTTTTCGTGTCCTCTTGCACACAGCTCAGCCCCTCGGGCCATCCCCAGCTCTCCCTGGGGACAGCCCCATCCCTTCCCTGTCCCCCCTGTCCCTGCCCCACCCCAGGACCAGGGGACAGTGCTGCAGTGACATTTTCACTGCAGCTGGACACACACAGACCTGGCAGGGAGGAGCTGGCCAGGAGAAGTGTCAGATCCAACCAGGCTTTTCTGGGCAGGCTGCAGTGCCAGCAGAGTGTTACATGGCTGCTGCTGCTGATATGTCAATCAGCCAGAGGTAATTAATGACTGCTGCTGGCAGGGCAAGAGCAGCTCCAGGGCCTGCCTGCAAGGATAAAATGCCACTGCCCAGGAATGGGCAGCACCCAGCCCTGCTGCAGGGGACAGGGCCACGCTGGGCTGGGGCCTGAAATCCAGGGAACAGGGGAACAAATCCAAAATTGCTGCCAGCAGTGCCAAGGGGTGCACGGAGGGGACAGGGAGCCTCCAGCAGCCCAGGATCCTCTGGCTGTCCTTTGGAATGTCTCAGGACACTGGGAGCAGCACTGCTGGCTCAGCTTGAAACGAGCCCAGCAGAGGAGTTTGGGTGGCAGCAGCTGAGCTGGGAGTGCAGTGTTCCCCCTCAGAGGCTGGAGCAGAAATGCCAATTGCTCCCGCAGCTCCTGGGGTGGCTCAGAACCTTCCAGTGAGCACAACCCCCTGCTCCAGGTGCTCCATGAGCCCTGAATTCCCTCCTGATCCAGCCGTGGGTTCCTGAGCCCTGCAGGAGCAGCTCTGAAAGCTCAGGAGCAGCTCAGGCTCAGTGGGGCAGGGCAGCTGCTCAGTGCTGGGGGCAGGTTTTGGGCCGGGCTCTGTGTGCAGAGGGGTTCCAGCAATGCTGCAGCCAAACATCAACTGGGGAGGGAGGAAATATCTCCTGGGCTTGTCACAGAAATTCTGCTCCTGTAAAGTCAGTTTCAAACCCAGCCCTGAGCAGTGTGTTGTTCCCCAGGACTCACACACACACACCAGCACACCTCCACAGCCTCCCCACCTCTCAAATCCCTGCAGTGTAACTCAGCAAAGAAAGTACAGAATGAGGGTGACACGCAAATCCCATTAATTCACCCGAGTATGGAAATGCAATCCTTTTGATGTCAAAAAGTACAGCAATGATATGTTAAAGAGCTCAGCACGCTCCTGTTAAATATGTAAAGTGCAGATTCCCCCCGCAGCTGGATCACTCCTGCAGCACCCTGGACTGTAGCTGCCGACTTTAAAAGGCTGGGAATTACTCTAACAGCATTACAGGCCTGTGCCCAACAATGTGGTCAGATGCTGCTAAGAGGATTTGGGAGATTTGGGATCAGTGTGGATTTACTGGCACCGTCCTGCCCCGGCTCGTGCTGGTGCTTTGCTCAGGGAAATGCAGGTGACACATCCCACAGTGGCTCCTGCAGGAAAGCAGCTTCAGAGGAAAGGAGTTACTTGATGCACTGCAGGCAGAGGAAACAATTTTAGAGTTAAAAAAAGAGAGGTTGAGAGAGAGGGAGGGAGGGAGGGAGGGAGTGGCGCTCAAGGTCTGGTTTTGCCTCCGATCTGGGTTTGAACCGTGGCTTTTTGCAAAAAATACTGACTGAGATAAGGGCACAGAGAGATGTTTTCAGATTATGGCAACTGCAGGGACAGATGGGAGAGCCCTGGTGGGATTTCAGAGAGCTCCCAGGTGGAGGGAGCCTCCTCCTCTCACCTGCTCTCCCCACTGATTCTTCTCATGTCAACATTTCAGTGATGCTGCAGCTTCAGCTCTCCTGGAGAGACATTTAGTCTTGATTCAAAGATTCTGAGCGATCAAAAAAATTCATCCCATCCTTCAGCAGCTGCTCCAGAGCCTAATTAGCTCTATTTGAAATGTGTGTGTCCCATTCCTGAGCAAAATGAAACCATTCCAGAGAATTCTGCACGTGCAATCTGTCGTTGGAACCAAAAATTCAGGTTTTTGGTGGCTTGAGCCAAAGACACCGGGTTGATAAGAGTGAAAAAAACCCAAAAAATCCCCCTGAAGTTGTCCCATAAATCAGGCCCTGCCTGTGCATTACTGAGTCAGCTGAGGGAGGAGACTGATGGTGTTTGGTGTTTTTTCTCCCTCTCTTTCCCCTAACACTAATTAGGTTTGAAAGGCTGCAGCTTGAGTCCAGATACCACATGCTGAGAAGAAAGGAACCCAAACAGCTGACGCAGAGCTCAGACTAAACTAACTGCAAGTTCCCCAGGGACATCACAAGGTAAACCTGATAGTCCCTGTCATTTACAATCATTATCAGCCAGCAGAGGCGCTGGGATTTTACTGGGGAGCCAATTAACAGATTCCTGAAGCTCAGGGATGAGCTCTTGGTCCTTTTTCTCTGGTTTGGACAGGAAAATAGGGGAAGAAAGGCTTTGTTGGGAGGGGGTGCTCCAGGAGCTCTCCTGCCCTGGGGAGTGGGCAGAGCTGGGCTCCTGAGGAAAAAGAAAAGAGCAGGAGCAGAGGCAGAGCCCTGGTGCCAGCCCTGCACATCTGGGTGAGGTGTTCAGTGCCTCCCAGCCTGCACAGATGGGTGAGGTGTTTAGTCCTGGACAGCTGGGTGAGATGTTCTCCATCCCTGCACAGCTGGGTGAGGTGTTCTCCAGCCCTGAACAGCTGGGTGAGTGTCCAGCTTCATCCCAGCCTGCACATCTGGATGAAGTGTTCAGTCCATCCCAGCCTGCACAGATGGGTGAGGTGTTCTCCAGCCCTGAACAGCTGGGTGAGGTGTTCAGTCCTGCACAGCTGGGTGAGGTGTTCAATCCATCCCAGCCCTGAACAGCTGGATGAAGTGTTCTCCTCCATCCCAGTCCTGAACAGCTGGGTGAGGTGTTCTCCATCCCTGCACAGCTGGATGAGTGTCCAGTCCTTCCCAGCCCTGCACATCTGGGTGAGGTGTTTGTTCTCCAGCCCTGCACATCTGGGTGAGGTGTTCTCCATCCCAGCCCTGCACAGCTGGGTGAGGTGTTTGTTCTCCAGCCCTGCACAGCTGGGTGAGGTGTCCAGCTCCATCCCAGCCCTGCCCACAGGACAGAGAACAATCCCTGTGAGCTGAGACACCAGGGGCTGGGTCAGCACGGAGCACTCAGGAGCCCAACACGGGTGAGAAGCAGGAGCAAAGCCGTGGCCCAGAGCTGCAGATGAAAACGTGTCTGTGCTGAGGAACTTTGGGGTTTTGGATCCAGGTTTGGGTGTTGAGCTCATCTTCCCTGGAACAAGCTGCTCGTGCATTTGCAGCTCAGGACAGATTGCAAGTGGGACTCAGTGAACGATGCCTGGAGCAAACAGAACACAGAGGAAGTGCTCAGCCTTCCCCTGCCAGCCCTCTGCAGCCATGAGCCACAGCCAAGGCAGTCAGCTGAGCTGCTGCTGGGAGGTTTTTGGCCTGAAACCACCCCCTGGATGTGCAGACTTAGACAAGGGTTTGTGCCCTGGGCTCTGGGTGCCCTCTGGCCAGCCCAGCCTGGGCAGTGTCTCAGGCCAGTCCTCACAGGAGTGTTATAACACACAGAGAGATGGAAGCTGGGAGGAAGAGCCTGGGCAGGGTTTGCAGGCTCAGGATCCTCACACTGACACCCTGCAGGGTTTCTGTGTTGCCACCAGCTGAACTTTCCCTCATTCCCAGCTGGAGTTCTGTCCCAGCAGGGCACAGAGCGGGTGACATCCCCTTTTTCCTCCTTATTGTTCATCTGCTTTAAATAACCACACGCCCCTGGACCTCTGTGTTCTGAGATTAAGCAGATTTTGTGCAGTGCCAGGGCGTTCTGCACTAAGAAAACTGCAAGAAACACCAAAACCTGTTCACAGGTGACTCCTGTCCCTCCCAGCCTTTGTTCTGCTCTGCCTGAGCCAGCAGTTCTGCTGCTGGGGAAGGAGGGAACACAGAAATCCTGGGAAAGGTAAAAGCATTAATGGGTCAAGGCCTCCTTTGCATAATTCTATTATCACCAGGAGGATGCTGCAATAATCATGTTAGGCATGTGCTCCGGAGCATCAAAGTGACTTGTCTTACCTTACTTTTTGATGTTAGACAGGTTTAAATGCTTTGTACAGCTGAGGCACCTCAGACAGCTGATCAAGAGAGCCTGTGCTGTTCAAGCAAAGCAAAGGCCTGTTTTGCCTTTTTTTTTTAATGTCAACAATGCCACATTCTTCCAGCGAGGAATAATCTCTGTTGTCACGAGGCGTGAAGAGCCGAGGTGTGGGAGAGGGGCTGTGAGTGCTCTGTGTGTGTGTGTGTGTGTGTGTGCCTGCAAACCCCCCCGGAGCTGCCACCTGGGGATCCTCAGCCCCCGGGGCATTGTTTGGGCCAGAAATGCAGTTTAGTCTGAGCTTGATGTGCTCAGCTCTGGGCTGAGCCCACCTGGGTGCCAGCAGGGTGGGAACTGTGTGGAGATGAGATTGGAGCTGGCTGATGTTCCCAACTTCTGCTGAAGGTTTCATGGAGAACTTGGGGCTTGGAGCTTGATTTGGTTTGGGTTTTTTGTGGGTTTTTTTTTGGGGGGTTGGTGGTTTGTTTGTTTGTTTGTTTGTTTGTTTGTTTGTTTGTTTGTTTGTTGTCATTGTTTTGGGTTTTTTGTGTTTGTTTTGTTTTGTTTTTTGTTTTCTTTTTTTTTTCCCTTTGGTGGCACAACAGGATTTTTGTTTCCAGCCAGAAGGAGGAGCCAGATCAGTCTGGAATTTGGCTCTCTGGTTCTCTGCTAAAACAAAACAAAACAAAACAAAACAACAACGAGATTCATTCTTTGCCCTTTGGAGCCAGGAGAAAGGAATATTACTCTTTTTGTGAAAGGGAAATGGATTTTTAAGTCTTTTTTTGCAGATTTCAGTGTTGGGGTCAAAGCTTTAGTCCTGTTTTTCCTTTCACTTCCATCCTTGACTCAGCCCATTGCTTAAAGAGAGCTTTAAAGAGGAGGAGGCTGCTGTAACTTGATGTTGTGACTCTGTAGGACACGATCTGAGTGGGACGAGCTCCTTTCTCCCTCTGTGTCCTCTGAGCCCCGTGGAACAGCAGCAGTGAACTGGTCCCAGTGCCCTCCCTCCTGGGGGAGAGCTGGGACTGCTCTGGGCTGCCCCCAGCCTTGGCTCCAGCTCTGGAGCTGCTCTGATGTTCTCCCTTCTCCTCCAAAGAGAGGCAGAAGTCCTAAATGCCAGCCTGGAGCATCAATCATAATTCCTGAGCTGCCAGCAGTCATGTAACCGCTTAAAGACCTCAGCAGCCCTCTGGCACTTAGAGAAAAAAAATCATCTAATTAATCACAGGTGAAACAGCTTGGACCTGCTCCAAAAGCCCCTGAATTTACTGCCAAGCTTTGATGCTAATTTTCCTTC
Source organism: Trochalopteron elliotii (assembly GCA_024734555.1). Taxonomy (NCBI): domain Eukaryota; kingdom Metazoa; phylum Chordata; class Aves; order Passeriformes; family Leiothrichidae; genus Trochalopteron; species Trochalopteron elliotii. Next base: position 89,177 of record JANPWX010000458.1, on the reverse strand, counting down.
TAAGTAACCCCCTAAAGAAATTTACGATTAGGTAATTAAAGTGATGAATAAAGAGATACTTAGAAGAAAAGAGAAGAAAGAGGAGGGAAAAAACCTTGAGTCAAAAGCCTTAAATCTCCTCCCCTCCTCAAAGAGCAATGTTAGTCATTTCTGCACGTGCTTTGTCTCTGGAAATTGGGTTGGATTCCCACAGGAGGCTTGAGAAATATTCCTTAAATTAATGTTTGCAGAACCAAATAAAACAGAAAAGGAGGAACTCCTGAGCAGGTTGTGCTGCCGAGGTGGCTGAGGGGAAAGGGGACCTGTGGCTTCTCTCTGAGAACCCCACACTGAACAACTTCTGTCAGGAGCTGCCTTTCCCCCTGGCTTCCTGAGACCCTTGTTTCAAAGGTAATTAGAGACCTAGGAATCCAGCTAATTAAAGAATGTAGAGATGTCTAATTAAGAACTCTGGAGCATGTGGAGGTTTAAAAGTCTGACCAGGTCACAAGTTCTGTGTGAGGCTCTGCAGTGTCTCCCTTTCCTCCTCTGGTTTGCTCCAGAGCAGAAGGATCTCAGCAGCCTCTGACCCCTGAGCTTTGTTCAGGCAGATGTTCCACACCAAACTCAGCACGAGGGCTGTGAGCCCCAACACGGGCACTGGGGCTGCAGGGGTTTGGGTTTTCCACTAAAAATGCAGAAGTAGCCCCAAAACAAAGGAACAAAATCAGGGTCCAGTGTCAGTTCCAGGCTCTGCCTGACACCCCTGACCCTTCCCTGCCCACCAACCCCTGCTGCCCCCTCACAGCCCCCCTGGGCTGAGGGAAGAGCTGATGGGTGATCCTCGAGGGACCGGAGAGGATAAAAAATGAGAAAATGGCAGATTAGATCTGAGGTGACAGAGATGAGGAATAAAAGCCATTAGAGCCCATTTGCAACGTGCCCTCATTGAGTCAAGTTTCAAGGTGTTTCTGCAGATTATTAATAGCCTGACAGCAGTTTTTGTACAGGAATCTGATAGGGGAAATACCACTGGTGCACACTCGGTGCAGGGAAAGTGGAGGCCCTTGCTTTGTTCACTGATGGGAAATGCAGCAGAGCAGCAGCTGAACAAACCCGCCGTGGTCCAGCTGTGCCACCTCCAGGTCACATCCCCGTGGCCCTGCAGAGCCACCAGAGCAGCTCCCACAACCTCAGCCTGGGCTGCTGCCAGTGGCTCCATCACCCCGGCCCCTGGTGAACACATCCTGGGATGTTTTGGGGCGCTGAAAAATCTCCCAAGGATCCAATTTATTTCTTTCAAACCCATCGGAACACCAATCCCGAGCAGCTCTTTCCTTATCTGAGTTATCTCGGCCGTACCCGGTGAAAAGAAAGCTGGGAGAGAGGGAGGGAGGCGACGCTCGGGCGTGTGGGAAAGGGAGGTTAAAACATTCCCAAAGTCGCACTTTGCAGCCGCGGCGCTTGTAAAAGAGAAACGCCAGGTGGGGAGCGCTTTGAACTCCGCAGGTTTTGTGGGGCTGAGCTGTCAGACGTGAGTAATTGCAGCTTTTTCCTCCGGGAGGGAGGATCGGGCCGGGCTGAGCTCTGCAGGAGCATCTGACGGGGACGGTGCTGCTCCTCCCCGGCTGCTGCTGCTTTCCATTCAGCTGCAGCTTTGCAGTTTTCCCTTCCCCAGCCCGTGCTGCAGCCTCACCCTCCTTGTCAGGGTTAGAAATTATCAATTTTCACTTTTTGTTACGTGTGGTGGAGGCAGCCAAGCCGGTTACCAGTGAAAGGGGACAACGAACAGCAAGGAGTCAGTTTAGCACGTTTTTTCTGCCCCTTTCCACCCAGCACTGCCTGGAGGATGCCAACACGGGAAAGGGCTCTCTGGTGGTGGAGCAAAACCAGAGGAGCTCAGTCCTGCTCCTGGACCCACATCCCCTGAGCTGGTGAGGGATTCATGTGCAATTCCTGCAGGATTTGGTAAAACCTGGCAGGTGTTTCCAAAGCCCATGGCTGTGGGCAGAGCAGTGCAGGGCTGAGGGAAGGATTTCCTTCACACCCTGGGTGCTCTGGAGCTCACAGCACGTGTTGGGAACCTCGGGCAGTTCCTTGCTCAGCATTTCTCCCCTCTCAGCTGCAGCTGCTCTGGAGCCAGCAGGTTCTGGGGCAGCTGATCCAAATCCTGGTGGGAACCAATTCCCACTCCCCAAAACTCTTCCAGTCTCAGCTCAGCCCTCAGTGTTCTCCAGAGCTCCCATCTGGATAAGCTCTTAAGAGCTGGGATTTTGTCAGTGCAGGGAACTGATCCCTCCTGGGATCAGCCTGAGGCCTTCTCTGCTGGGGAATTGCCCAATCTTCTCCCTGTCTTTGCATTCTGGGCAGTGTCTTCTGTCCTTGGCCTCCCCTTTCTCACCCTCGAGGCTGTGGCTGATAAATTCAGTTTGTCTGAGTTCTCACAGGACACCCCCTGTTCCTGCAGCTGACCAAAAACTGCTCCCTACAATGGAAAGAGTTTGTGTTTCTCATCACTTCATTAAAAGTGTGTCTCAGCCTTTACCATAGCTAGTTGCTTTTATTTTCAAATGCAAACACAACTTCCTCACCACGGGGAAAAAAAAACAAAACAAAACAACCCAACTTTCCATCTAAGGATATCTAAAAAGCGCCTTTTTCAAATGTAATTTTTTTTCACGCAGTTTTTCAGCGAGATTTTTCTTTGACCCTGTTCTCCAAAGTGTCATTTCTTAACCAGCTTAAGACCGAAATGATATTTCAGCCCTGATGAGACAAAAACTCATCCCCGGGCCCAGTGCTGAGCTGGAAATTCCAGCCCTCAGGATGGAGGGTGCTGGTGGAACAATGAGGGGTTATTACCCTTCCCTTCTGGCCCTGCACACCCAGAATTTCCTGTGTGTGACCCTCCTGCAGCGCCTGTGTGGTGGTGGCAGCTCTGCCCCAGCCCTGCTGCTGCTCCTTCCCTCCCCAGGCTGTTCCCGGGGCAATTCCAGTGCCTGAATTCCTTCCTCCAGTAAAACCTTAACAAGTCGAGCTGAATCTTCAAACGTCTCCCTCAATAAATATCAAAAGGGGAAATCCAGCTTAATCTAAACAGAGGATGGTGAAGTGGTGCTGTTTATACGGCTCAATTTCCCCCCAGTTAAACCACTAATGGCACTTGGAGGGCTGGTAATTAGCAGCCACATCTGACAGAACAAAGTCATCCCTGGCAGCCGAGGCAGGGCAGATGAAAGCAGCACCAGCACCGGCCCCGGGCCCAGCTCGAGGTCTGGGCTTGTCTGGGTAGAGCAGTGCCTGGCTCCTGTGCTCAGTTCAAGCTTTTGCTCAGAAGAATTCCCATATCCAGGTGATTTGTGTCTCCTCCTGTGCCCAGCACCGGGTTCCCCCTGCCTGGGCAGGATTTTCTCAAGCCCCACGAGCTCAGGGCTGATCTCAGATTCCAGCTTGTCTGTGCTTTGCTTTCTCCAGGAGTGCTCAGAGGTGCAGAGCAGCTCCGAGCCCAGAGAAGAAGCAAAGATTAACACGGAGTGCTCAGGCTGGAGCTGCAGTCACACCTGATTTTTATTTTGGGGTTTTGTTCAGCACATCTCGGCTCCTTTGCCCAGCCCTTCCCCGTGCCTCTCCCCAGCACAGCCAGGAGCAGCCCATTAGTGTGAGGGATGCGAGTCACTGCCTGCTGATCTAGGCCAGGGCTGGGGCTGCTCCTCAGAGCCCAGAAGCACAATTCCACACCAGCCAAGGCTCTCAGCTGTGATTTAAAACAGATTTCGGGTTTAAAGGTACGTCTTAAAAGCACCTGGTTTTGTAAAGATGTCAAAGCTCAGCTCTCAGTGTCTGCAAATCAGCAGCTCCCAAACGAGGTGCATAAAGACGGAGCATCCCGTGGTGTGAGCCAGCCCTGGAAATGTCAGTGCTGCTGGAGCAGGGGCTCTGTGAGCCTCACCCCCAGCCCTGATCCCTGCACAGCAGCTGCTCCACACACAACAGGACTGGAAATGTTCAGCGTGGTTTGGCCCGGGAATTCGGTTATTTAAAGTCATCTCTCCAAAAGGCCTATAAGGACTACTGATTGTTATGGGGGAAAGGAGATTTATTTAGCTGGGATAAAACCTGAGCAAAGACACAGCTGTGCAGAGTCATTCGGCATTTGCCCCTTTTCCTGCTTTTTCTGGGCTTTTTTTTTTTTTTTTTTTTTTTAATGCAATTCAACAAGTTAAGCCTGAGCAACTGCGCCCGACCCCGTGGCTACAGTAACATCTGTGAGTGTCCTCTGTCATTTGCGAGCTGGAGCGCCTCTAATCTCCCGAGCGCGCTGCTCCGCGCTGACATTTCCAGGACACTCCGAGAGGCGGGCGGTGGCCTCGGATCAGGGTTTAAAATAGAAACGTCCTCCCCCCGGCATCTCAGGGTGGGACCCGCTCCCCATCCCGGCCGGGAGAGCTCCTGCCGCCCCACACACCGCTACCCTCCGCGCTAATTAACCGGCTCAATTAGAGCAGAACCGGGGCTGCTGCTGGAAGGGGCTGCAGGAGCCGAACGTGACACGAAAGCGGGAGGGGATGCTGAGCGCTCCCCGCGGGGCGAGGGCACGGGGTGGGGAAGGTACAATCGCCCCCCCGAGCTGCGGCCCCGACCTGCTGGAGCTGTGGGAGGGTCCTGGGGACAGCCAGGGTGGTTTGGGGACAGCCAGGCTGGTCTGGGGACAGCGTGTGGCTGGTCTGGGGACAGCCAGGCTGGTCTGGGGACAGCCAGGCTGGTCTGGAGTCGGCCAGGTTGGCCTGGGGACAGCGTGTGGCTGGTTTGGGGACAGCCGTGCCGGTTTGGGGACAGCCAGGCTGGTCTGGTGACATCCAGGCTGGCCTGGGGACAGCGTGTGGCTGGTCTGGTGACATCCAGGCTGGCCTGGGGACAGCGTGTGGCGGTGGCAGTGCCGTGTGTCACAGAGCCCGCAGCCGCTGTGACAATTCACCTCCTGCTCGTTTCGCAGGCTCAGCTGGTGGCAGCTCTGCTCTTTCCCCCCTCCTCTGTAATGCAAAGTCAAAATCATTCCGCTCGCGTTGCTAAAGGTGCTTTTCATAACTGTGAGCCTGTTAACGCCGGTTTCCTAACAAATACCAGCTGAAAGCCTTTTGTTTGTTTGTTTGTTTGGGGCGCGGTGTTTGCAAACACCCTCGGCGAGCTGCTGCTCGTGTGTCGGTGAACAGCAGCCGCCGGTTCCCTCACCTGGGCACGGGCGGGACCCTGAACAGCCCGGGCCGACCCGGGGCAGGGCACGGAGGGGCAGCGGGGGCAGCGCTCCGAGGGGCAGCTTCTGCCTCAAGCTGATTTTCCCCCTGAGCCGGGCCCTGCCTCTGGAATCTCCTTTGGGGCTGTGAGTCAGATTGCAGGCCAGGCTGGACATTGGGGCTTGGAGCAGCCCGGGCCTGTGGAAGGTGTGGGGACACCATGGCAGGGGGTGGCACTGGATGGGATTCAAGGTCCCCTCCAACCCAAACCTTCTGGGATCTGAGGTGGGGAGTCTGGACACCCCTGCCTGGCACCGGGAGGTGGGACCAAGTGACGGATGCTCAGCAAGCTCCATCCTCCCCTCCTTCCTCCTCCTGCTCTTTCCTCTCCTTCACCCCAGCGCCACTCCCTGGTGCCCACCCTTGTGTCGCCTCCCCTGTCGTGCCGTGGGGTTCGCAGGGGGGGCCCGGCTGATTTACGGCTCCCGGCGCCACTCTCAGTTTGTAATAAAGTTTTCAGCGGCTCCGTCGCGCCCGTCGCCGCCCCCGCGCACGCACAGCCCGCGCTCGCTTTGTTCTCCTCGCGCTGAATGTCAACCCATAAACCTTTCATCAACCCAACCAGGTGGAAAAAACCCATTACTGAGAGAAGTGTTCGCTCGGGTTCGGAGGGGGCTGCAGGGGAAGGCGGAGGGGAAAGTTCCCCGGCGGAAGGAAAGGCGAGCGCGCAGCTCCTGCCCGAGGCCCGGCAGCGCTGCCAGCCCCGAGGGAGGTGGGAAAAGCCCTGGGCAGCCTCAGAGAGGCGGCGATTGGGACCCGACAGCCTCTGCAGAAACCCAGAATCAGCACGGGCGGGCAGGGCCAGCCTGCACAGCCCTCAGTGGTTTTGTGCGGCTGGAGGGGCCCCTGCCTTACCCGGGGATGCTCCAGCCCTGCCCGGGGATGTTCCAGCCCTGCCCGGGGCCGCTCCAG
>JANPWX010000458.1:72665-82987 GCA_024734555.1 Trochalopteron elliotii | reverse complement strand
GCTCCAGCCCTGCCCGGGGATGTTCCAGCCCTGCCCGGGGCCGCTCCAGCCATGCCCGGGGGTATTCCAGCCCTGCCCGGGCATGCTCCAGCCCTGCCCGGGGATGCTCCAGCCCTGCCCGGGCATGTTCCAGCCCTGCCCGGGGCCGCTCCAGCCCTGCCCGGAGTCTGCTCTAGCCCCGCTCCAGCCCTGGGCACGGCAGGACCTTGGGCACGGCAATTCCCTGGGCACGGCAGGTCCCTGGAGACGGCGCCTTTCCCGGGGAAATTCCTCCCTCCCGCCGGGTCTCACCGCCCGGGATGCAAACGCCAGGAGGGCGTTGCTGCCTGCACGGGCCATCGATCCCCGGGAAAATGTTATTGATTGGGGATGTGGTTTCTAAAGGGCCGTAGGTGGAGTTCGCTGAAAAAACGAAATCTCCTTTTTCCCAGCGTGTTTGTGTTCCAGGCACACAGTTCTGGGGTTGGTGGATCTCTCTTTACACACGGTGTGTGGAGTTCTGCATGAAAGTGTATTTAACTAAGTTTTTAAGCCACGCAGCCCAGAGGTAAAGCCCTGGAGAAGGGCAGGAGGGCCCTAGGGGATGGAGAAAGGACGAGAAACAACAAAGGAGAACAGGCAGTGACATCTGTCACTAGTATTTTATAAGTTAAAAATTCAGCATAATCTCCTGCCACCCTGTCCGCTATACTGAGTTCCAACAGCAACAGAATTGTCATGATTTCTACATGAATTAATTCAAACCTCTCTTTGCATGATATGGCGTAAGAAAGGGGCCATCTGGTTTATGTTCAGGGTGTCAGAACCACTCATACCAGCACAGTCACAGAGTGCAAGATGGGAGCTGACTGCACACATTAACGTCTCCTTACCCTCTGCCTCCTCTGCTGCCCCTTTACAGCACTGCTGTTCCCTGTGTCAGCCCCAAGGGTGGCCCTAAAGCAGGGCCCAGGGAGCTCCCACACCTCCAGCCCCAATCCTGTTCCTAAAGCAGAGCCCAGGGAGCTCTGGGCACCTCCAGCCCCAGTCCTGCTCCTAAAGCAGAGCCCGGGGAGCTCTGGGCACCTCCAGCCCCAGTTGTGGCCCTAAAGCAGAGCCCAGGGAGCTCTGGGCACCTTCAGCCCCAATTGTGGCCCTAAAGCAGAGCCCGGGGAGCTCTGGGCACCTCCAGCCCCAGTTGTGGCCCTAAAGCAGAGCCTGGGGAGCTCTGGGCACCTCCAGCCCCAATCCTGTTCCTAAAGCAGAGCCCGGGGAGCTCTGGGCACCTCCAGCCCCAGTCCTGTTCCTAAAGCAGAGCCCAGGGAGCTCTGGGCACCTCCAGCCCCAATTGTGGCCCTAAAGCAGAGCCTGGGGAGCTCTGGGCACCTCCAGCCCCAGCCCTGCCCGGGTTCTCCCAGCACAGGCACGTGGATGTGACACAGCACAGACAGACCAGGGGCTGTGACACATGGCACGGACAATCCAGGGGCAGGTTTGTCACACCCCGAGGGGCTCAGGGACATCCGGGTCGGGCTGTGACCCCGACAGGGAGGGCAGAGTGCCTGGGCAGGGCTGGTGCAGCCCCACAGCAGCAGTCTGAGCAGTGACCCCGTCCAAGCAGTGCCCCCAGCCCCACGGCAGTGTCCCCAGCCCCACGGCAGTGTCCCCAGCAGTGACCCCATCCCTGCACAGCCCATGCTGCCCCTCCCCTTCTCACAGGGCTCCGCCGTGTGTGGGGGAAGCTCCCACCCCACCAGGAATGATGCCCAGAGTTGGGACTCTTCCCCCTGCTTTGGAGGTTTGAATTCTGCCTCTCAGATGAGGAGCCTGTGATAATAACTGAGATAAGAATAAAGCTTCGATTGGAGTGTCTGGAGGTGATGGCATCATACAGGTTTACACAGCCTGGCTTTCCTGGATGCATTAATTTTTACCTGGACACATTAATTCTTATGGGGATATATTATTTTTTACCTGGATGCATTAATTCTTACCTGGATATATTAATTTTGACCTGGATGCATTAATTTTTATCTAGATATATTATTTTTTACCTGGATATATTAATTTTTACCTCAACACATTAATTTTTGCCTGCATGTACTAATCCTCAGAACACCCTAAACCACAGCAGTGCTTGCAATTCCCAAGTAATTGCAGGAAAAAAAAAAAAAAGGATGAGGAAAACAGAAAATCTTCTGAGGCTGTAAAGCGGTGCACCAGATTCTGATTAATTAATTATTACAGCAGTTTTTGTTTTGCCTGTGTTGCATCCTGGTGACAAACTGGTTCAGTGGGATTTCTCCAGCAGTTACTTGAATATGCAAAATCCAGGTAGAACTGGTTTGCTGAGACAAGGCACCAAAGCCCCAAATTCTGTTCCCTCTGCTGGCTGAAAGGGGCTTGGGAGAGTGGGAAAGAATCTCCAAAGCAGAAAATCCTCATCTAGAACAGATTAGCTCTGTTTATATTGCAAAGGCTCTGGCTCAAGTGAGGGCTCTTTTTGCTTAGAAATATTGTTTTAGCGTGAATTTATCTTCAAATGAACTTTGCGGTAAATAGAATTCAAACACGAGCTTAAATTTAAGGTCTTATTTAAGTGCTTTCCTACTTCACTTGCCAGCTGAGGGTCTGGCCTGAGCTTTGAACACCTTCTTTGGGGAGAAGAAGCAGATTAATGAGATTAGAACGTTTGCAATCCCTTTTGTACTCCCCTGATCTCTGTAAAACCTCGAGCTGTTGGCTGGGTGCTGATGGACAGGGGTGATGAAAGCAGGGCTGGCTGAGCATCCTCTCATCCCTGGGAGCACATTCCATGGCCCCTGGGGATGACACTTTCACTGGTGTTTCATCTCTGTGCTCCCTGAGATCCAGCACTGGAGCTCTTCACTCTGCACCCCTGGGCCTCATCCCCTGGCTGAGCCCTTCAGCTGCAGTTTCACACCCAGAAAATGAAATATGTGCTCAGGGAAGGTGGGAAGGGCTGACTGGGACAGGCAGGGCTGAACCCAGAGCATGGAAACCCCCGGGAGATCTGGGCTGGTCCCTCCTGGGGATCCCCACTGCAGCTCCCACCCCTGAGAACCCGTCAGCCAAAGGCAGATCTGGGATGTTGAGCTCTGCAGTTTCCTGGCTCTGACTCAGGACAGAGTCTCTGCAGCAGTGCAGGCAGGCAAGCAACAATGCAGGCAGGGGAGCAGCAGTGCAGGCACAGGGAAGCAGCAATGCAGGCAAGGGAGCAGCAGTGCAGGCAGGAAGGCAGCAGTGCAGGCACAGGGAAGCAGCAATGCAGGCACAAGGAGGCAGGAGTGCAGGCACAGGGAGGCAGCAATGCAGGCACAGAGGGAAAGCAATGCAGGCAGGGGGGCAGGAGTGCAGGCACAGGGGGGCAGGAGTGCAGGTGCAGGGAAGCAGCAGTGCAGGCACAGAGGCAGCAGTGCAGGCAGGGGGGCAGCAGTGCAGGCACAGAGGGCCAGCAATGCCAGAACCAGTATGATTCCAACAGAAGCTGTTTATTGTTCACATTTCATGGCAGATATCGATTCCAGGTCTGCTGTCCACATCTCTGGGTTGGCCCAGCTGCCTCTTCCTGAGACAGGCACACATCCCTCAGGACATCCAATTGGCCAATGTCCATCCTCACCTTGTGCTCCCCCTATCCAGGGTTTACATTTTTTTACATTACATTTACATTCTGTAAAAAGGGCATCTGGGGTTTACATTTTTTGCAGAGCGTTTCTCAGGCTTTCTCTTCTTATTTTTGATCCTGTTGTTTTCTCAGTAACCTTGATGAATTCCTGAGAGCTCCAATAACAAAACTGCAGCTGGTTTGATAATATTACCCACAACCAGTTTGGCTGGTGCATCACAATGGCCTGTTAGACAGACACATTTCTGCAGAGTGGTTTCAGATCCTGCAGGATGGGATGTGGAGCTCCCCATGGAGAGCAGGACAGGGACCTGGAGGTTGTCCCTTTGCTGGAGGAGCTGAGCCCTGGCCACAGCCTGGGGGTTCCTGCAGCTCCAGGAGCAGAGCTCACCATTCCTCAAAGGCCTGACCTGGAGGGAAGGAGAAAGAAACCCCAACTCGCCCCAAAATACCAAAAGTCCTTGGATTTTTGTGTGCACAGATCTTCCTGAAGGCAGATTTCCCTGGGAGTTCATTGCGTCCTCACCCCTCACAGCCCCTGGCAGTTCAGGCTTGGAAAAGTCACGTGGATGGAAGTTGGGGAAAAGTTTGGGATGTTCTAAACTGTGCTGCTGGAGGGTGTCAGGGAGGGCAAAAGCACCAGACAAACCCACAATCCTGTTTATTATATTCTTATAATATTATTATTATAGAATTATTATAGAATTATTATTATTATAGAATTATTATGAATTATTATAAAATTATTATAGAATTATATTAATTTTAGTTCATATAATTTATATTCTATTAATTATATTTAATTCCCGTCACAGACACACAACCTGGAGCATGTTTAATGCAGGATTGCCAGAAATGCATCCAGGGAGTCACGCAGAGATTGCACCCAGGGCCAGCACAAACAGGGCAGGAAATGCAAACCCTGCTCACTGCTCCACTTCCTGCACCGAAAGAGTAATTATAATTAAAAATAAATCACCGCTGCTTTTAGTTTGATGAAATTACCACTTCTATTAAGAGCAGCTCGAGCTGACTGTAAATCATTTTCTGCAGGGGTGTCACTTTGGGATATTTGATGGGTTAAAGGATGTGTTGAGCTGCAGAGGGAAAGGGCAGAGCAGGAACCACGGCGGGGTGAGGGCAGCACGTCCCTGTACTCCGGGCTGCTGCAGCCTGGAAGAAATGAGATTAGCACTTCTGAAAAGGAATTGATTAATGCAAAGATGCTCCCAACTACTCAGTTCATCCGCCTGAATGGGATGAGGGAGGCAGTTTTGACTTGCTGGCCAGAGGAGGGGCTCCCCAAGGCAGGAACTCAGCTGACAGCCATCACTTTTGTGCTTTTTTGAAATTTATTTTAATGTGTCAAAACTCGTCTGCTCTCCAGAATTATTAGAAGTTCAGAACTCAAACTTTTCTGTTGTTAAAGAACATGTTGTGCAGTTGCATTCTGCATTGCTGAGGGGTGAGGGGGAGTGGGAGCCTGAGCTCCTGGGTGCTGAGAGGCTTTACGAGGCTGCAGGAAGCCTGGTGAGCACAGGGCCCAATCTGGAAATGCATTTAAAGGCACTCACCACTCGGAGCACATAAATACTCGCACAGAAGTCAATGGGACATAAATTCCTGAATTTGCCTAAGTGCTCTGCTGGATCTCTGCCGAAGGAACCACTTACCAGGAGTTCCCATCACACAATCAGAGCCCTGCTAATGAGCAGACCCCTGGGGCAGAGCAGAGGGAGATGTGAAATCCAGCCCCACGTGGTGCCTGGGCTCCATCCCATCCCAGGGACACTGGCCCTGCTGGGTGACACTGCTGTCCCCTCCTCTCCAGACAGGGATTTACAGGGTCCATTTCACACTGGGACTGCAGGAGGGGTGATGAAAACCTGGGGACTGGTGCAAACCCCCAGATCAGATCCAGAGAGCAGGAACCAGAGCAGCTTTTCTTCTAGAAAAAGGCTGTCCCAGGTCTTCTTCAGTGAACTGTACCTTTCACCTTCCACTTTTTCTTTTAAAATTCTTCTGGCAGCACAGGAGGCTGGTCAGGAAAGAGAAACACGAGTGGTAAGATCAGTCAATATTGTCAGATCTCTGCACGCTCCATTAGTGCTGGCAGGCACCAGAAATGCAGATTTCACTGTGCAAGAGCTCATAAATCACTGTGGGAGCAGCAGCTGGGGCAGGGATGCTGGGGAGGGAGAAGAGGGGTGGTCAAAACCCAAAGCAGAACCAGAGCAGCTCCATGTGGCACGAGGATGCACAAGGCAAATGCAAACAGAGACCTGTTTGTGTGGCAGTGGGACAGGATCCCATTGGATCCCCCAGCGTGGGCAGGTCTCACTCTGGGGTGTTTTCATCTAGAGCAGGAGCAGCCCCTGGGAGAAGTGAGGCAGAACATGGATTTGCTGAGTGTCACCACGAGCTGCTCAGCACACTGGGCCGTGTTCAATAAATCCCTGTCAGGATCCTTGCACTGAGAAAGGAAAGGCTGGTGACAAATCAGCTTTGGCTGTTGTTCTGCACAGACATTTCCTTCAATCAAGGAAGAGGAGCTCTCACATCATAAGGAAACTTCCCCCCAGATCTCTGTGTGCGAGGCAGAGCTGGCCCTGGCCTGGGAGCCCAGGGGTGTGGGGGGCCCACAGAGCTGACCCTGCAGGGAGACAGGGATACCCTGGACCCGTGTTCACCCAGGAATGTCAGGCAGGAAAAGGCTTGGAAGGTTTGGTTTACAGAGATCAGCACGTCACATTCTGCTGGCAGTGCTGGGTGGGGGCTGCACTTGATAATGCAGAGGTTTTCTCCAACCTAAACAACCCTGTGATTCTGTGCCTTGTGAGCAAACTTGGGGGTTGTTTTCTAGAAGCAAATCACAGAACTTCTCCAGAATTCCCAGGGAGTTTGTAGGGCAAAGGACCTTCAGTCCTTCCCATTCTCACAGATCCTCCTCTGTGGTTCACACAGAGCAGTGTTAACATGAGTCTGGAGTATCTCAGCACATAATTATTTATCCTTCAATAAAACAAAGAAAACCATGTCTAAATCTGACTAATATCCCCTCCTCAGCCTGCCAAGTGGGGCCTTGTGTTTCCAGGGCTGAAAAGCAAGCCTGACTCGCTGCATATTTTGTGTTACCATGGTTTATGTCCAAATGCAAGGATTTAATTTTGTCCGTCACCGAGCCGTGGTTTCCATATGACACCAGAACATTCCTCCCCTGTGCCTGCTGTTCTGACAGACGACAGAATCCAATTAAACATTCCAACCACCCCGCTGCAAAGGCAGGAGCTTCTGTTCCTTTGGCTTTAGGGATCAAGGGGCAGATCTTCACCAGGTAGGAAATGTCCTGGGCACAGCCACCAACATTTGCACTGTTAACCCAGCTGAGGCCCTGCCTGGGGTGTTCTCATTTCCCAGGACAATCTGAGAAGGATAAAGCAGGACTGGCAGATCAGACAGACTCTCCTCTGTGCTGTGCTGGTGCTCTGGCTGATGATTATTGTGTTTTACTCCTGGAGCAGTCGCTGCCCAGCCCCACTTCTCCCTCTGGAGCCACCCTGCACATTTTTCTGCACTAACTGCAGCCTCCCTCCCTCCCAGCCAACTGCAATTTCATGGTATCAACATTTGAAAAAAGCCAATCCCCAGGCTCTGCCTTGCTGAGGCCGCCAGGAGAAAAATGACCAATTCCTTCTGCAAACACCGGCTGGGCTTTCAAAGCAGCCTGGGGGGGATTACACACACATCTCACTTGGAAATTTAAGCTCTGGATCTTGAAAGAATGAGGTTTATTCGGCAGCTTCACACCCTGAAGGGACAGCTCATTGCCGGGGATTGCTGTGATGTCATCCTGGCAGGGAACCTCTCCAGATGAAGGCAGGGCACAGCCCCTCCTTCTGCACTGAGCAGCTCTGGGGTCACCCTGGCTCTGGGGGTTTGGGGGTTTTGGGGTGCTCTGGGCGTTCCCTGAGTGTCCATCCTGCTCAGGGAGGAACGGAGTTACTCCTAAACACTGACAAACCCCAGCGGCCGGGAAGGGGAGATCCAGGATCCCCAGGAAGGAAAAGGAGTGCAGGAGGATGCTGGCAATGATCCAGCTGGGCCTGCACGTCCCTCCTGGAGCTCACAGAACCACAGAACCAGAGAATCACAGAATCACAGAACCACAGAGCCAGAGAATCACAGAATCACAGAACCAGAGAATCACAGAATCACTGAATCACTGAATCACAGAACCACAGAACCAGAGAATCACTGAACCACAGAATCACAGAACCACAGAGCCACAGAGCCAGAGAATCACAGAATCACTGAATCACTGAATCACTGGATCACTGAATCACTGAATCACTGGATCACAGAATCACAGAACCACAGAATTTTGGGGTTCTATGGTAACAATCCAGCTGGGCCTACAAGTCAGCACCACTCCTGGAGCCCTGGCAGGGTTTGCACTGCTGGGTTTGTAGTGCTGGGTTTAGTCTGAATTTGCAGTGCTGGGTTTGTACTGCTGGGTTTTCCCTGGGTTTGCAGTGCTGGATTTTCCATGCTGGGTTTGCAGTGCTGGGTTTTCCCTGGGTTTGCAGTGCTGGGTTGTCAGTGCTGGGTTTTCCCTGGGTTTGCAGTGCTGGGTTTGCAGTGCTGGGTTTGCAGTGCTGGGTTCTGCTCTAGGTTTGCAGTCCTGGGTTTTCCCTGGGTGTCCAGTCCTGGGTTTTCCCTGGTTTGCAGACTCCAGAGCTGCTCTCAGGGTCTGGAGGTGTGTCTGGGTGATGCTGCTGCTGCCAACAGCCCAGGAGAGAGGACCCGGGACCTGCTGGGACCGGGGAAGGAAACAAATTTGTATTAATTAGGAACAAATGCTCGTTGCTGGCTAATGGATTCCACAGCAGATGTTTGTCCCAATAGCCAAGAGATGGGTCATCTCCAACACAAGTGATAAATAACAGGAGCAGGGTTTCTGGTTGTTTTGCGTTTTCTCAGGTCAAAACCATGGCTTGTTCAGGGCTGGAAATGCCATTAATTAATGCTGACACCTGAATTTGAGATGCCTCATTCACACAGTGCCCTTTGCTGAATTAACCACATCCCCAGATGAGGTAAATCCTCCCTGTTCACTCCGAGCACGGAGCACTGGTACACAGAATCAGCAATTTGGGATTGAGCAGTTTGTTCCTGCAGTGATGTGACCTGCAGGTGCCCTGGGGTACCCCAGCACCCCGACCATGCTGAGGGGCTGACACAGGGTGTGGGACAGGTGAGCAGACACCTGGGGCTCAGTGCCAGCACAGTTGAACAAAGATGTGGATCGTTGTGCATTCCTGGGGATTCTGAGCTCAGGGATGGGTCAGGACAAAGCAGCTCCCCAGGAATATTGTGCTTGATCTGTGCTGACAAACAGTGGGAGTAAACATTTCTGGAGAGGGAGAAATGAAGAATGGGGGTGTGTTTTTCATCTGGGAGGTGCCCAGGTGAGGGTCCTTGATGTGTGTGGGAGGTTTTGTACTGAAGATGTGTGTGCTGGGACAAAAATTCCGTATTTGAAATTAATTTGTGTTAAATACACATGTGCATGGGGAGCCCCCCTGCTGCAGCCACCCGTACATATGTGCAGCTCTAATCATATTTGTGTACACAAACACTCACAGATTAGGGACAGAAAATTAAGCATATGCCCGTCTCACCCCCCAGTGAGGATCCCTCCAAGGAACATCAAACCTGTTTGTGTCAACACAGACCCCTGGAGGTCCCTGGGGATCTCTGTACCTGCCAGGGCAGGCCCGTGTCCCTGGGATGTCCCCACACCTCTGGGATGTCCCCTCCCACTGCCACCCCTGCCCCTCCCGGGCACAACTCCCCAGCCAGAGCCCTCTGATCTTTGCCCTCTTTTCCTTCAAATTAAATTTCAACTTTCCTCAAATCTCTGCTGAGTGACAAGCCAGTGCCAGAACTGTCTTTTAATACAACAAAAGCATAAATAATGCCATCCATCAGAGCTGTCACTCAGCAAGATGGATTGCTACTTGTCCAGACACTGCAATGACACAGAAGTGAAAGTTAGGAACTGTCTCTTTTCTTTGCCTGCTTTCTTTTTCTTCTTCTCTCTCCCTTTTTTTTTTTTTAATTTTTTTTTTTTTTATTTTATTTGCCGGACTGCTTGATTCTGATTAATGGTGCTGTCAGGGAGGGATTCCGCCTGCCCGGATAATGAGTCAGGAATGTATTCCCTGTCACAAACACAGCAGATGTCAGGGGCAGAAGGGCCCGGGAATGCCAGAAACAATATACAGTTTCTTCCTAGTCCCCTGACAGGCCAATATGCTGCACAAGGTCTAATTTATGTAGACAAAATGCAGGCGAGGGGCTGTGGCAGCAGAGAGGCTGCGGGGAAGTCTGGAGCACAATGCAGGAGGGAGGTAATGAAGGCGAGCACGGGACTCAATAGCTCTGCATCAAACGGCCTTAACGAGAATGGCCCGGGACCACTTTGACTCCATTAAAGTGCACTTTACATCATTATGGAGAGAAATCAAACAGGGCACAGGGCTTCTGTTGCTTTTAATGGCTCCATTAGGTTATTCACTCATGGCTCTCGGGGCTGTCACTGCCTGCCCGGGGAGAGACCTGGCCCTGGGGGCACAGGGCACTGGTGGCCCTGGTGGCCCTGGTGGCCCTGCTGGCCCTGCTGGCCCTGGTG
>JANPWX010000458.1:36877-57671 GCA_024734555.1 Trochalopteron elliotii | reverse complement strand
GGATGGATGGATGGATGGATGGATGGATGGATGGAGGGATGGATGGATGGATGATGGATGGATGGAGGGATGGATGGATGGATGGATGGATGGATGGATGGATGGATGGAGGGATGGATGATGGATGGATGGATGGATGGAGGGATGGATGGATGGATGATGGATGGATGGAGGGATGGATGGATGGATGGATGGATGGATGGATGGATGGATGGAGGGATGGATGGATGGATGGATGGATGGATGGATGGATGGATGGATGATGGATGGATGGATGGATGGAGGGAGGGATGGATGATGGATGGATGGATGGATGGATGGGATGGATGGATGATGGATGGATGGATGGATGGATGGATGGATGGATGGATGGATGGATGGATGGATGGATGGATGGGAGCTCTCCAAAGCAGCACAACCACCCCTTCAGACTGGTGGCTGGTGGGGTGTGCAGGCTCTGCTGTGTCCCCAGTGTCACTCCAGGCCGGGTCACTGGACTGACCCTCACTGGTGGACGTGCAGTGACCACAGGGCTGGAGCCAAAGGGCTCCTGGGATTCCTGCTGGAACAGAGGGTGCCAGGCAGAGCAGAACCTGTCTGGTTTTGGGTGACACACCAGTGAGCAGCACTGTCCCTGCACAGGGAGGAGTTCAAACCCTTTCCCTGATGCCACAAGAGCACCTAGGCTGGGCCTGGCCTCTCTTCCAAGCAATGAAATTAAAGGAAGGATGGGGAGAATGTGCTGGGCAGGAGGCACTGGAGGAGATGAGGAAAGGCTGTAGCACTCAGGGAAATGTGCCTGTCAAACCAGGCTGGGTTTGGAAACCCCACCGAGCCCGATGCCAGGGCCTGTTCCCGAATTTATACCAAACAAAAACCTCCACAAACCGCAAGGCTCCCTCCAAACCCAGGCTCTGTGCTTTTTTAGCTGCTGTCTTTGAGATATTTTATAGCACTTGCATCACATTACCTGGTGCTGTGCCCACGGGCCGGGACAATCCCCGCATTGTCTGCCGGCCCCGTGTTTGACAGCGAGCTCTATTAACGTGCTGAGCCGGGCCAAAAATGTGTCACCGCTGCCAGGGGCGAGCGCAGAGCGCCTTTGATGTGTGAGTGACACGGCTCATGTGTCCGCGGCCGGGACAGCGGCGCTGCAGCCGCGGGAGCAGCGGGGGGAGCCCGGCCCGCGGCTGTGGGTGCAGCGCTGTTGTGCTGATTTCTCAGGTTTTTGATTGTTTTTATATTTTTCCTGGAGTTTCTCACGCTTGTGACATAAACAAAGACTTCTGTTTTGTAAACATGCATTCTTTCTAGGGAGAAGGACAAATTGATGGACCTCTGAGTTGACCACTGAGGTCAGAGGGGTGTTCCTCTCATCCCCCAATCCTTGACCAAATCCCAAAAACTATATAAATTGAAATCCTCAAATAAACTGCCCTTTTCATCTCACAACCTGATGGCTCAGTGTAGTCCTTTCGTGTCCTCTTGCAACACAGAAATATCTCTGCCAGCCCAGGATCCCTGCACTGCCCCATTCCTGACACAGAAATGTCTCTGCCAGCCCAGGATCCCTGCACTGCCCCATTCCTGGCACAGAAATGTCTCTGCCAGCTCCGGATCCCTGCACTGCCCCATTCCTGGCACAGAAATGTCTCTGCCAGCCCAGGATCCCTGCACTGCCCCATTCCTGACACAGAAATGTCACTGCCAGCTCAGGATCCCTGCACTGCCCCATTCCTGACACAGAAATGTCTCTGCCAGCTCAGGATCCCTGCACTGCCCCATTCCTGACACAGAAATAGCTCTGCCAGCCCAGGATCCCTGCACTGCCCCATTACTGACACAGAAATGTCTCTGCCAGCTCAGGATCCCCGCATTGCCCCATTCCTGACACAGCTCTGCCAGCCCAGGATCCCTGCACTGCCCATTCCTAACACAGGGATGTCTCTGCCAGCCCAGGATCCCTGCACTGCCCCATTCCTGACACAGGAATGTCTCTGCCAGCCCAGGATCCCTGCACTGCCCCGTTCCTGACACAGGGATGTCTCTGCCAGCCCAGGATCCCTGCGCTGCCCATTCCTAACACAGGGATGTCTCTGCAGCCTTTCCATGCACTCGTGCTCCTCCTGACGGTGCCCGCGGAGCCGCGGGATGGATTTTGTTTATGCCGAGGCGGAGCTCGGCTCAGTTAAGTCGATGCAGCCAAATCAAGGGTGATCTCTGTTCAATGGAGCTGCCGAGTTGGTCTCTCTGTAAAAAACCAGTGCAGGTTGTTCCTCTCGCTGACAGATGGCTCGGGGAAGGTAGGGGTGCCCTGTCATTTTCTCACACTTTGGCAACGTTTTGTGCAGCTTCTCCTGTCGATAAAATCTCGTTTGAATTGACCTGAATTGACAGATAACTATTGACTCGAGCAAGAGATGGATCCAGTCAATAAGCTCTCATGCCTCAGGGCATAAGCCAGTCACTAACTCAGGGAAGGTTAGAAGGAAATATCCCTGATGTGTTGATTATTCCATAAAATTGTCCACTAGGAGGATTTATGGACATTTGGTCGCTCACAAATGCAACATACAGGACTGTAGGGACCATTAACCTGTTCTAGCCCAGCAGTTCTGAGGTTCTGCAACTCTGAGTGTCTTTACAGGAATTGCAGAAGAAAAATTGAGTCTTGGTGGTGTTTAAAACCTTGGGAAGAAGAATTTTGTTGTTGAATCTTGATCTAAATACCAGAACCTCTGATGTTCTTCCCCTATTTCCCCTGTGGTTGTCCCACTCACAGCTTTTGGTGCCTGAATATAAAACAAGAGCTGAGTTTTGTGCCTGATCCTTGTGCTTTTCACTCTGGAGCACCCGAGGTTAGGAGGGAACTCCTGGATTCCAACAGGTGGTGGATGCTGGAGCTGTGGTCCCACCATGTGCTGCCTCTGCTCCCCAGAGGGGTTTTGGTGCTGCCTGAGTCCTGTCCTGCCCCTTCAGGCCTTGAGAATTCCAGTGTACAGGAAGGAAATTCCAGCAGGGAGAGCAGAGCTGGGAGGTTGTTACCAAAGTGATGCTGAAAACATCCCCAGGACCTCAACTGCAGAGTCCCCCCGGGGCTTTGGGGCAGAGCCTGGGAGGGAAGATCCAGGGGGAGCCCCTGGAAGAGAAGATGCAGGTGAACTCCTGGAAGGAGGGCTCAGGGGGAACCATGGACGGGGAGATCCAGGTGAACCCCTGGAAGGGAAGATCCAGGTGAACCCCTGGAAAGGGAGATCCAGGTGAACCCCTGGAAGGAAAGATGCAGGTGAACACCTGGAAGGGGAGATCCAGGTGAACCCCTGGAAGGAAAGATGCAGGTGAACTCCTGGAAGGAGGGCTCAGGGGGAACCATGGACAGGGAGATCCAGGTGAACCCCTGGAAAGGGAGATCCAGGTGAACCCCTGGAAGGGAAGATGCAGGTGAACCCCTGGAAGGGAAGATGCAGGTGAACCCCTGGAAGGAGGGCTCCAGGTGAACATCTGGAAGGAGAGCTCAGGGGGAGCCCCTGGAGCTCTGTGGGAGCCCCTCAGAGGGATGTGACATCCCTCAGGCCACCGACAGCCCCTTCTGAGGACTCCAGGAAGAGCTGGGTCTGGTGGCATTTGTGCCCCCCGTGTGTGAGGCGTGGGGAAGACCTGCCCCGGTCCCCGGAGCCGCCCCTGGGGACATTCCTGCGGCACGGGAGGAGGAGCTGGGCTGGGACTGCGGGCCCGGAGCTGTCCCCGCTGTCCCTTTAAGCCATCGGCTGTCCCCGTGTTCCCAGCACGGGAGGCTGCCTGTCAGCAGGGAGCAGAAAACAGATTGTGACACAGGGCAGTGATTTTTTTTAACAATCCTATTATGAAAGACAGAGTGCTCCCATTTCCTTTGCAGCTTTTATCAAGACTTAAATTGCTGCCAAGGGAGAAGAGGGGTGAGGGGAACCTCGCCGCTTTTATTTTATTTTTAATTTTTTTTTAAGAAAGGATTTTGCTTAGTTACTGAATTCCTGCCTAAGTCTCCTCCGAGCAGAGATCCAACAGTATCCCTATTAAATTATATAGAGCGAGTCCAGTCCTTGGCTGTCAGCGGGACCCATCAGTCCTAATTTATCGCCCCAGGAAACACAGTACAATTATGGTAATAAATAATAATAGGATTCAGTACATGACAACATGAATGATGGAGCCTCTCAGAACTCATTTACATTGCTTTGTGTTGCAATCACCCTGCTTCTAATGTAATGCCAAGCAAATGAGCCTTTTTGAATATTGTGCAATCTATTGCAAGTCAACTGGCACAAAACTCACTCAATAAATCATGTTCAAACACATGCCTCTAATGACAGGTAAATCAACAATGAAGTAATTGCATTTAATGTACTGAAATACTGGACAAAAACAGTGACCTCGAAGTGACTTTTTTGGAGAAGGTTTGCTGTAGTTGCAGCGGCAGGGGGGTGGTTTTTGTCAGGCCCTCCTGGCTGGGATGCACAGGTGAGAATGGATGACCCTGTTCCCTGTCCCAGCCCCAGCCAGGGGCGTCTCCAGGGATCAGTTCCCAGCGTGAGCAGTGCCAGGGGCTCTCTGTGCCTGCAGCAGAGCTCGGCCCTGCAGTGCACTCAGGGGGTTCTGCCCTGTTGCTCCCAATCACCTCGGTTCACTTTGCCCAATTTCCGTGTCCCATTGATTTCAGCAGCAAAGGGAGCAGGAGTGTTGGGCTGTGAAGCTGCTGTGGCACCTCCCCTCAGCCCCTCACGTGTGGTGAGATGGGTTTTTGATGGCTTTGGGGGTTGTTTTTTCCTAGGAGGCTGGAGAAAGAAGTGGCCTTAGCAGAGCAGTCCCTCGGTTGTTGCTGTCCCATAAAAACATGACATGAGCAGAGGAAACTTTTAAGATTCTGTTTAAAGGCTGATGAAGAAACAACTTTGCAGATTTTGGCTCCGAGTTTATTCCCTTACCCTTCCCTTGCAAGGGAATTTGGCAAGTGTCAAAGGTCTCCTTGGATTCTTCAGGCAATGGAAAGGTTTTACATATCCCCAGGCTTGACTGTCTCTGCTGATAGCTCCCATATGATAGAAACTGATTAGCAAAATGTCTAGAGCCGGGACAAAAGAACCATTAACTAGGCAAAAAAAGAAAACAACGAGAGATTTCTGTAATTTCAGAAAATTGTTACCAGTTGTACCTGCCATCCATCCCGTTTGTTCCGTGGCAGCAGGAATGTCAGGATGCAATCACTCAGCTTTCCTGGACACCAGGGCTGTGGGATCTGGGTTATAAACACTCCCAGTGTGGATGCTGTGCTGGCTGTGCAGGGTTTTGTTTGGTTTCCATCGCTGTTGGGATGGATTCCTGTCATCCCTGCAAGCGTGGCAGGTATTTGGCAAGGTGATTTCCTGCAGCCACAGCTCATTGTGAGAGGTGAAACCCTTCACAGCCCACAGACTGAACCCAGGGCCCGCCTGGGGGTGCTGCTCTGCTTTGGGTTTTTCTGGCAATTTCACACGAAGCTTTGCTCTAAACTTTTCTAAGGTTTTGTTGCTGTTTTTCAGGGCCACCACTGGAAAGGCCTGAGCTCTGCGATGTGGTGGGGGGAATTTCAGCCTGGATAAAGGCTGTGACCCCTGAGGTGGTGGAGAATTTGGGAACTGTGGATGCTCCTTCTCCTCAGCTGTGCTCTGCCATCCTTCTGTCCATACTCACTGCTCCAAGGACACTGTGCCACTGCAGACTGACAGGAAGGTCAGGGTTCACCAGACACTGAAAACAGGGAATAAAACAGATGTTGTTGGGGTCCCTGGGGTGACCACACGTGCAGCAGGGTGCTGCAAGCAGGGCCTGGACTCAGCTCCTTTCTCTCACCATGTACACGCCTGGCTCACCTCCAGGGCCCGTCTGTGCCCAGAAGTTCTGTCTTTTTAAAAAAAACCTCTCGAAGGCTCTGTCAGTGCAGCAACTCCCGGTGAGAACAGAGGTTCTGTTTCAGGCCGGTTTAAGGCGAATTAAGAGATTAGGAGCCCCGCCACAGCCAGTTAAAGGTTCTCTATTGACATGTCAGGGGCATCATCACCTCGCCGTGATTCAGCGGCCGCTCTTCACACGCACAAACGCCGATGAACACGCCGCGACTCGCCCGTTTCCAATGGAGCTTTAACACAACTTCACCTTTGTCAGCTCTAACGACGGCGTTCGGCGGCTGCGGTGACTCACAGCGAGGGTGTCGCCGCCTTCCAGTCTTCGCGGGAGATGCGAAACGTTGTCGTTGTGCCCTACTTTGCAGAATGAGGAGATTCAGTGAAAATGGGAGAAATCAGTCCAATAGCACTCAAGAAACTGGCAATAAAGAAGGCATGTCAGTCACTTGTAGGAACAGAGGGAGATTTTGGATTTAATTCACCTCAAATTTCAGTTGATTCTGCACGAGTGAGTAGTGATTTTTTTATTCCCTGCAGACAAGAAAAAAAATGCTGATTTTGCTGGCTGAGTCAGCTCCGAGAATCTGATTTGGGTATGGCGAGGTTTATTCTTTTGTTAGTGTAACAAAATAAATAACAAAACGACGTCCATCAGAAGGGAAGGTGAGATCCTGCCCCGAACTGGACTGACCTTTCCCTCCTGTGAGTGAGTGATTTCACACCGTGAGAGGCTCCAGCTGGGCTGGAGATGACACGAGGGAGGAGAGGAGAAGGAACCGATGCAGTGAAAGTTTCCAGGACCTTCTGGAGCAGCGACACAAAGTCTGCTCCTGTGAATCTCTGGTTCACACTCAGCCTTCCCCCGGGGCCCTCCCCAGGCTCTCGCTGCCGTGTCCATCAGTCCTCAACGACTCGACGCTGTGCTTTGCTCTGCCTCCCTCCAGAGAGGCTTTTGCAGCCCAGCAGAGCTCAGCAGAGGAAAGATTTCCTGGTAATCAGTCTGAATTTTCCTTCGCTGGCTTTCATCACGTCGCTAATGAGCTCTAACCCACTGGCCCGTTCCTGCTCGGTGAAATGGCCTCACAAACTCACTTCCAGCACCTCCCGGGGGCTCATTTCCTCACCAGCTCCCCCTCCGTGTCTCTCATCACTCCCCACCTCCCTGGACAAGCCGTGCCCGGGCGTTTTTGGTGTTATCCAGCCCTGCTTCCCAAAGCCCTGCCCTCGGAGCAGGGAGGTCACTCCAAGAATTTGCTGGAGCTTCAAAGATCTGGGGTCAAGATCCAGCAAACTCCATAGCTGGGGAAGTTGGGTTGCTAGGATCCTGAGATTGTTTATTATGCTCTCAACTTTAATTAGCTGTAAGTAACATCATGTCAGTGTTCTGCCACAAATGCTAAAGCTGTCAAGGCAATTTTACCGAGTCTGGCAGCTTAAATCAGAAACAAGAAAGTCAACATGTCAATAATGGATCTAGACATGATGGATATATTAAAGGGGAAACCTAAAAGTTCTGGACTTCATTATGCTGCCTTCAGCTCTGACAACGTGTGCCAGAGAAATCTGCACCTCGTTGGAAAAGCCCCTTGGAGATGCTGTTCCCAATTAGGGGCACCTCTGCTCACCTCCAGGCCCTGGGATTGGGCTGGATGTACTTCACAGTGGAAATTAGGGAAAGGCCAGGGGTGGCAAGGACCTGCTCAGGTTCAATTTCTGCAGACAGATCTGTGGAGGGAAGGGAGGGCGAGGCTGATTTTTCCCATGGATGTTGTGCCTATTTGAAATCTCCCTTAGAAAGGGATGGACACTTTGGAAGTGTCTGCATTTTCCTGTGGAGGTTTTTTGGGTGTGAGCCTGAGCAGGGAGTCTTGAGGAGATGATGGGCCTGTGTCTGCAGGGGATGTGTGTGGGAGAGGGAAAAGTGCAGGAACCAACTTCCTTTCCATTTCATCAGTTAATGGTTGTTTATTTTCTGACATGTCCCATTTTAAGTGTATTTTGGCTTGCGTGTTATACATATGTCGATGAAAATTAAGCAGATTTGCCACGGTCTGACAATGTTAATGCTGCTCTGAAAATGTAAACAGATGTTTGAGGAGCTCTCAGGTCGTGGGATCACCACAGCTGTGTGTGCATGTCAGGGGCTTCTCCGGTACCTGGTGGGAAAGTGTCCCTGTGTCCCTGGCAGCAGGGAATGGCTGATTTTACACTAAATAGTGGCTGATTCAGTGTTTGTTTTAAAATCTGGAAGTGGGGTAGTTCTGCAGAGCAAAAGGACTAAAGAAACCCAAAGCTTTTAGTGAACTGAACCGGCCTCTCCGTTCAGCAGATTCCGTGTGCACCTGCCCAGGGTGGAGCTGCTGGAGACCCCAGTCCTGCAGTAAAGCAGAAATGCATTATCCCTGCAATAAAGCAGAAATGCATTATTTCTGCAGCTCCCCCTCAGCCAGGGGCACAGGGCTCTGGAGCAGCCAGTGCTGTGTGTCACCTCGGGCAGGGTGACAGTGACAGCCCCGAGCTGGGCCAGGAGCAGGAGGGACAGTTCTGGGGACAGCAATGCTGCTCCTGTGCTGCACCCACTGGTGCTGTGCACACCCTGCTCACCCTTCTGGGCAGGCTGGGGGGCCCCAGGGGGACACAGCCTCACTTTTTTGGGGGGGATGAACAACTCTTTGTGCTCACACAGCCCTGGTGTTTCAGTGCTGGGGTGGCTCCTCGTGTCCCCGTGTGCTGCAGGGCTGCTGCTGCTGCTGTGTGCCCCCCCAGACCCTCCCCTCTGCTGCCTCTCAGAGCCTGCCCAGAGCCTTTCCAAGAGCTGCTCCTGCAGTTTAGCAGCACTCTGAGCCCAGCACGGAATCAAATATTTTGGCCCCTTTGCTCAAGCTTTCTTTCTCTTCCATATTCGGCTCCCCCAGATGTTTTTGGTCATTTCCAGGTTGTAATTAATAGCAATAAATCAGCAGAGTCCGTCAGGGCTGGCTGTTTCCTGCCACCACTTGGATTAGAGGGCTCGGTGTTTTTCCAGATTTTCCAACTGTTGGTCAAGGGAAGCTGTCACGTGGGGCCTGTTGGTTAATAACAAACCCCTCCGCATTCCTCCCTGGGAAAGTAACATCTTCACATCTGCTTTTGGGTGGAAACATCTGTCCCATCCAAGGGCTGTCTGTCTTGAGAAGAGACAGGCATTGTGGGGGAGCGTTCCAGCTGGGAGGGGGCTTGGCTTCCCTCTCCTCCTCCCCAAATCTGGCTGACATTGACGTGCACCAGGCAGCCTTTGCCAGGCGTTTGTCTCCTCCACACAACCATGTCAGCACCCCGGGGGAAATCGTGAAAGATGCAATTAAAAATATAAAAGAAAAGGAAAAAATAATAATAAAAAAGGCTGCTGATCCTTAAGGATGCAAATATTTGAGCAAGGTGTTACCAACAGTGTAAGTGAAGCAGTCAGAGCCCAAGGAGGCTCAGCCTCTAACCAAGGCTGATAATGAGCCAGTCCTGGTGTGTCCCTGAGTTTCTGCACACAGAGCTGCAGATCTGTAGGGAAGGGACAGCAGCAGCAGCCGTGGGTAAGCCCAGCTCAGCAAAGGAATGACCCCCAGACTGCTCCTGAGCTGGATTTGCACACTCAGGGGACACAGCAAATATTTGTCTTTATCTCAGTGGAGAAGCCAAGGACTCTCTCCTTGTGAGCCAGGGGCAGGGCTCCCTGTGTCTTTGTCTCAGCCGTGCCAGACCCAGGCTAGTGGAGCTGAACCTCTGGTGGCCAAAACCTTCCCCGTGGTCCCTGCACGGAGCTACCCAGTGGTGCCCCTCTGCCAGCCCTGCCAGCCCTGCCCTGCTCTCCTGGGGTGGGCAGAGGCTCCTGCTGACCCACAGGGCTGAGGGAGGGAAGGGCAAGAGAACTGCCCAGCTCCCAGCTGCCTCTGGCACCAGCTGGAAGGCCCAGGGAGGCTCCTCCAGCTGGGTGGGGATTTGGGGCTGCAGCAGCACTTCCCTCCTGCTCCCTGTGCTCAGGCATAACCAGAGAATCCACACTGCCAGCCCTGGATGGATGGATGGATGGATGGATGGATGGATGGATGGATGGATGGATTCCCACATCCAAGGGGGATCTCTCTCCCTGCAGCTGCCCATCCCCAGATCAGGGCAGAGCATCCCCAGATCAGAGAAGAGCATCCCCAGATCAGGGCAGAGCATCCCCAGATCAGGGCAGAGCATCCCCAGATCAGGGCAGAGCATCCCCAGCTCTGGCTCTCCCCCACCCAGAGCTGGACCCCCGAGCTGCTGGTGGCATTTCCTGCAGGAGCAGAAAGTGCTTGCCTCATCACAGGAGCAGCTGGAGAGACAGAAAGCCTTTCAAAGGCGTGTGACTGACCTCTACCTCAGCTGCCAGGGCCTGGGGATTGCCGACTCAGTGGAATTTTTTTCTTCTTCTCTCCGTCTCTCTGTGCCTCCCGTTCCTTTCTGCAGTGTCCTGACCTTGTGAGGCCTTGGTCTCCCCCCTATCCATCTCCCACCGTTCAGTCTCTCCTGTGAACTCATGCTGGGAGATTAATTGCCACTATCGCCCCTAATCCATCACACTTCCCAAAGATTGTTTTGACATCTAGTTAATTTTTGGCTGATGATTTATCAAATTCTTATTACCGTGCTCTGAAGGGGCTCATTTATTGTGTTGATTCATGGTAATGATAAAGGGGAACCTTTTTGAATTTTAACTACATTCCCTCATGTTCTTCCCAGCACAGCTAAAGAGGAAAAAGGGAAAAATATAGCTGGGGACTCTTAATTCAGAAAGTAAAAGGGGAGGGGGGGGGGAAAAATCCCCTCTATCCTCCATTATTTGTTTGAGAGCCAAAAGTCCTAGAAGAGGTTAATATATATTAAGACATATTTTTAGAGTTCTGGTCTGGACTGTGTTTCAAGAGCATCCCCCCAAGGCTCTTTAAAACATTTATTGCCCTGTAATATTACCTAAATGTCTACTACCATTTTATTCAAATAGAAGTTAATGCTAAATGATGTCAGTCATGTACCAGTGGAAATGTAAAACATGTCTCTCTGCCAGTCCATATGGCAATTCCAGCTTTTAAAAGTACACAGAGAATTTTCTGCAACCCTTTATGTCATTCCCCCATCTTTGTTCCCACCTATTTTTAATTTGCTGCGCAGTTTTTAATAAGCCCAGATGGCAAAAGAAACACAGTAAATGGCCATTCTCTCCTTCCCTTCCCAGGCAGCTTGGGGAGCTGCAGCCCTGACAGGGAGGGGAAGGAACGCAGCAAGGGCTGGACTGGGACTTCTTGTAGCTGGTTTGGGGAAGGAGCAGGGGGTCTGTGTGGGTTTGTACCTGGTTTGGGGAAGGAGCAGGGGGTCTGTGTGGGTTTGTACCTGGTTTGGGGAAGGGAGGTGCCCAGAGTGGCTGGTGAGAAGCTTTCCAAGGAGCTGCAGAGGTCCTTGGCAGGACCTTGTGTGCTGTTATGGGTCTCAGGCTGAGGACAGACACAGGTAGAGCCACTTGAGAGACTCTCCAAGGCCCCAAACGCGCTGTTCCCCTCAGCCATCCCCTCCCACACAGGGTTAACCCGTGACAAGGAAGCAGGCCTGCCACAAGATGGGATGTGGTGCCCATTTGGGGCCAATCCCGTGGGATGTGGTGCCCATTTGGGGCCAATCCCATGGGATGTGGTGCTCATTCGGGGCCAATCCCATGGGATGTGGTGCTCACTTGGGGTCAGTCCCATGGGATATGGTGCCCATTTGGGGCCAGTCCCACGAGCTCCAGCAGCCCGAGCAAGGCTGAGCCCTGCACCCCGGGGGCCCTTTGGGTGCTCTCAGTAGCCGCTGTGTAAACCAGGAGTAACCCCGTACACGCAGGAGCAGAGCCAGCCCCGCAGGCAGCAGCGAGCCCGAGGCAGGCGCTCACGGGGAGATCGTTCATTTACATCACGCCCTCCTGTCCTCACCTTTTATTTTTCCTTCTTCCCTCTCCTTCCCCTCCCTCCCCTGCCTCCCCCCTTCCCTCCCCGTGGCCCTGTCGCTGTCCCTGCCCGGGCACGGGGCGGCGGCGGGCGATGAAGGACGCGGGGAGCGCCGAGGTCGCGCATTAACGGGGCCGTGCCCGGGCGGCTCCGCCCGCCCGCGGCTCATCCATCACGGCCCCCGCCGCTCCATTAGGGCCCCGCGTGAAATCCGCCCCGCTCGGGCCGCGGGGGCCATTCATCTCCCGTCTAGACACCTTCCTGTTGTGTGAAGATCAATGCCACGCGGTCATGCATCATGTGTCAGCCAGTAGCCCTCACTCTAATAATCGTGTCTATTCTCTAGTCTGCGCCATAAATTATGGGCACTGGGAAAGTACTATATTATTCAGCAACCTTGGGCACTAATGGATTATTGGTTTAATGGCTGATAATGTGAGCTCCTTTTTTTGGCTGGATCCTACCTTTATTTATTTATCTTTTTTCTCGTGATTATTATTCTGAGTGATGACTGATTTGGATTCTTATCCAGAGGCTTTCACCCTTGTGAAGCAATTATAATAATAAAGCCCTCTGACCGTGGGCCTGCTGTCCTGGCTCTGGCTTAATTGAGAGCCTTCAGCTGAAACAAAGTCAAATATCCATCTCTGCCTCTGAGCTCTCCCCTCCCTGCCTTGTTGTAGCTGGGATGAGGCCTCGAGCAGGAGACTCCAGTGAGGATCCTGGGATGTGAGCCCAGGCTGGGTGCTCGGGGAGGTCCCAACCCTCCCCGTGCCCTGCCAGCTCCTCGTGGCCACAGCCACAAACTGAGGTGGCTTTTCCCAGTTGTCCCAGCAGCGCCTTGTGCTGCTCCTGACCACCACGAGGGTGGCAGAGGGGGACGAAGACCACGAGGAGGAGGCAGATGGAGGGTGGTGGTGGTGGTGAGGGCAGAGGCCAGCAGTGGGACACGAGCAGTGGGACACGAGCAGCATTAATCGCCTGTAACGAGCGCAGCGATGCCGCGTCGCGGCTCCCGCACGTGTCAGCTGCTAATTTGTTGCTGTTTGTTTGTACATGACAGTAATGTGTTTACCTCATTAGGGGATGTCAAAGTTCCCCAAATCTGGAGCTGGGAGACGGCGGGTTTCCTGCAGAGGAGGCACAGAGGAGGCAGGAGGCAGCAGTGCAGCGGGGGATGCGTTAACCCCCCGGAGCAGCACGGCACACCCTGCCTTCACTCCCAAACCCGGAGCCCACAGATCAAACCGTGGCGCTCAAACAGCCTCGGATACCAGAGCGAGGGCCGTGATGTAAAACCTGTGAAAGCTCTCAGAGCAAGGACACGAGGAAGAATGGGCTTATAAAGAGCGGGGATTAGGGAGCAGCCGCGATCCATCACCGTCGGCTGCTCCCGCCGCAGCCAGGCCCTGCTGCAGCTCCTCATCCAGCACTGTCTTCCCATTAATTATGATTAAACTACCCTACAGTTAGTCGTTCCTTCATTTGTAAAATGCTCCTGTTTTCCACCCAGTTCTAATCTTGGCTGTAATTATCCTGACGGTGGAGGAGTCACTCCAGGAGCCTTTTCTCCTCTCCGTGATGTGTTTGAGTCTGACCAGGATTTGTGGCTCTGTCCTGGAGCTCCTGCCCAGACAGGAGGTTCTGGGGGGCCTTGGCCGTGTCCAGCACCCCTTGCTGGGGTGAGGGTGATGTGTCACCCTGGACCTCAGTGACCTCAGCCTTTCCCTGTTCCATGGCATTCATATCTGGCTGATTTATGGGATCGCCCCGAGAATTAATTAGTTAAATTTGTGCAGGTTATTCTGAAGCTTATTATTATACTAGAGACTGCTGCTGCTGCCTATGTTTTCTGCCAACGCATCACATTTCCCACTTTCCATGTGAATGAATTCCTAGGATACTGTCCAAACTGACAAGAGGAGCAGGAAATGCCTCCTGCCAGGGCCGGAGGAAGGTGTTAGGAAATTAAAGGAGCAATTTGAGAGCCACAGCTTTTCCTTCACTCGAAGAGAAAGCAATCCTCGTGTCCCACTCCCACACCCTCTGCTCTCCAGGATAAGCCAGGCCGTGTTTTCTCAGCCCCTGAGGAGCTGGGAAAGCCCAGGGTGGATGGCAGTGCTGGTGGCTGTCCCCGTGCCGTGCCAGTGGCTGTCCCCTCCCTGTTGCGCCCCTGGAGCAGGATGGAGGGAGAGACAGGAGGAGCCTGAGGGGTGGGGGCAGGAGAAGGGGCTGCCCGAGCTGGGCCAGGGTCACTCAGCACACGCTGGGAATCCCTCAGCAGCCGGTATCTCCCGGAGACAGAAGGAATATCTCAGGGAGGATCTCAGCAATCAGCTTGATGGGGGCAGCTGGTCCCACTTCCTCTGAGACACCGTTTGACTTGGCTGATCAGATAGGAGCTGCGTTACAAGGCAATATTGTGGTTTCCCTTAATGTCCTGCCAAAGTGCATTTATCTTCCCATCCCTTCCCCACCCTCCCTGAGAAATCTGCTCAGGTCACAGCGTGGAGAGAAAGCCTTCCCCAGGAGGAGGATGGAGCCCTGATGCAGAACCCAGGTTGATAAGCCTGTTTTATGTGTTTTATGTTAGTCAGGAATGAGGCACAAAAACTTAATTAGATGTGCTCTGACTGCTTCAGCGTACAGAGGCCTCGACCTACAAATGAGAACACTCACAAGGCTGAAGCAGTGGCTGTAAAACCCTGGAAGGCTTGTGACAACTGTTTCCACAACCACCTAAACTGGGCCTAAAAAGAGGTAGAGCTGTGAGTGTGTAAATCCCAGGAGCAAGCCAGTGTGGTGGGGCTGGCTGAGGGCTGGAACAGCACTTTAATTCCAGCTCTGCTGACACTGGGTGCTCCAGGAGCTCCTGGCTGGGGAGCAGCTGGGTGGTGGAACACAGCAGAAAACTCCTGAGTGGTGAAAGGTGGCAGGAGGGCTCTGTGGTGGTTTGAAAGCAAAACGAGTGAGAGGCTCCAAGTCAAAAATACAATTTAATAATAAGAAAAAAAGGTAAAATAAAATAAATGCAATATAACAAAAGACCACTGACAGAGTCAGAATACAGTCTGAGCAGGGTGATGGAAGCAGTCCAGGTGAGGTGGTCTTCCTGAAGCAGTGATCCCACAGAAAGGTCTGGTAGCTCTGGTCCTCTGGGAATCCAGTGGGTAAGGACTGCCTGTACTGTCCCAAATCCCAGATTATACCCAGGTGGGAATGCTTGGCTCCTCCCCCTGGGCGGAGCATCTCACGATGGGATGATGAGCCATACAGGGGGTCCTTGATGGCCCATTAAAGTGAGATAAATCCCTCCGGGAGTTGTCTACAGTCCTGCAGCAGGTATTTGATGGGCCGTTAACAGAAGATAGCCCAGAGGGAGGGGGACTTGGAAGAACACTGCTCCAACAATTGGATTCAACAGTTCATGAAGGTGGTGACAGAATACTTTGTGCACATCCTATACTACAGCCCAGGACAGCTCCCATCAGCTGGTGGGCTGCAGGAAGGATTGAGCTCCAGCTTTGGGAAAGGCTCTGCAGGGAACAGCCCTGTGCAGGCAAAGGACGTGGTGGGAAGAGCTGGGCCTGTCTCTGTCTCTTCAAACCAGGCAGGAATTGCAGCAATTTGTCCAGGAGCCTGAGCAGGGCTGTGAAGGGCTGCTCCCAGTCACCCCCAATCAGCTCAGGAACAAACAGCACCAGCCCCGCCAGAGCAGAGCAGCACCAGCCAAGCCTGGCAGTGCCAAGTGCCAGCAAGCAGATGGCCAGAGAGGGCACTTTGTCATTTCTGCCTGGCAGGACTGAAACCCTGAGCTGGCAGCTTCCATCTGCAGCCCAGTCCGTGGAGAAAGGCTTCCCTCACGCAACCTCTGCGGCCACCACGGCAAAAAAAGGGACCTGTTGGCCCCAAAAATTGGTAAAAGCAGCTGGGCTGGGGGTTTGGTGGGAGCACTGAGCTGCAGCAGGTTTATGATGTGCTGGCAGCCACAAAGGCGTGGCCGTGGAGAGGTGGGCTCAGCCCTGAGGGGTTTGTGCTGGGTTTAATGACACAGAAAATCAGGTACAAGGCTCACACAGCCGGGGGTGCAGAGGCACAGGCACACACAGAGTCACTGCTGCCACCTTTATCTGGAGCACACCTGCCCAATTGCCTTTGTCAGGCGTTTGGGAGCCTGACAAGGGTTGTTTGGGGGGTACAGAGCCATCCAGTACAGGTGTGTGTGGAGGGAAAAAAGCTGGAAAAGGAAAGGTATTGACATCTCCCAGGTCTCTTTTCTCTGCTGCTCCAGAAATTAACTCTTGCCATGGTGACAGAGGGCTTGCAAGGCTTGGTGGGATCCTCCCTCCATCTGCACAAGGCCACAGTCAGAGAAAAAGAGAAGAGACAGGGAGGAACCCCAAAATTCCCAGTCGTGTTTTTCCATTCCCTTGATCCCAGCCGAGGCCCTGCACCTGCAGAAATCCTCAACTATCACATTTCTCCTGCCCCGGATGATAACGAAGATAATTGTTTCATCCACTTTGTCAAGCCGAAATGAAAAGAGGGCAAAGCAAAATGATGCCATCATAAATCATCAGGCTGAGACAGCAAAAAAAGGGACAAGATAGTGACTTCATTAAGGGTTATGTATTGTGTCATTAAGCTGGCAGGGGTCACCTTTCATGTCACGCAGCAGCCCCGTGATGCATTGCTGGCTCCTCTTTCCAATAAAATTAAACGTAGATGTAAAACTGATTAGGCCGTGTTTGCCCGAGCCCAAGGCAGGGAACTGTGCAGGAATAATTGATACAAGATCGTGGCTGATTTGTAATGGCAGCGATTTCTCTTCCTGGTCATTTCTCTGCTGACCTTGCCCATTAAAATAAGCCCGGCTGCCTTGAAAAGAGAGATGCCGGTTCCACCCCTCCCTCCCTCCCCCGGCCCCAGCCACTCGCCTGGAATTCATTTCCTCCCTCCCTTTCCGTGGGATTTCTCCTTCCCATCCCTGCCGGCCACAGGCTGCCCCCAGCAGGGGAGCCCCTCGTGGTGTCCCTGGTGTGCTGGTGACAGCCCTGCTCCTGCCCTGCCCTCCTGCCTGCAGGTGGATCAGTCTTCACCTGCCCCAAACCTGTCTGTGTTCTCCTCCCTGTGCCTGTGCACGGCTGGGGATGCTCTCCTGGCTCCCAGAACCTGCAAGGTGGGACCTGCAGGGCCCTCAGAGATGGGTGGTGCTCTGTGCAAGGAATTTTTGGGGCCATCAGAACCCCCCCAAGACAGGGCAGTGTTGGTTGCTGGACCGTGGCTGTCCTGTGCCTCCTTCTACTGGGATTGGGATTGGGATTGGATTTGGGGCTGGATGGTCTCTAACCAAAACCATTCCAGGATCCCCTGACTCCTGACAGCTGCAGAGCACAGTCCATGGTGTCCCTGCTGTCCCTCCGTGCTGCCCACCCTGCTCCAGGAGGGCTCTGCAGTGGGGCTGGGAGGTGGGAGCTCTGTAAATCCCTGCTGGAGGTCACCACAAAGCACTGAGCCCTGAGGCCAGGGCACCCTCATGGGACAGGAGCTCATTAAAGTGCCCAGAGCTGGCTCCATCCTGCAGCTCTTTGCTCCATGGCTGCCCTTTCTTTCCCTTTCCCTTCTCCTGCAGCATTTCCAGCAGCCCAGGGCGCCCTGCTCTGCCTCCTCTGGGGTCTCTCTGCCTCCTCTGGGGTCTCTCTGCCTCCTCTGAGGTCTCTCTACCTCCTCTGGGGTCTCTCTACCTCCTCTGGGGTCTCTCTACCTCCTCTGGGGTCTCTCTGCCTCCTCTGGGGTCTCTCTGGGACATCATTTATTGCAGTTCCTGAGCAGCCCCAGCAGACTGAGCCTGCTGCTGCTCACAGCACCCCCAGCTGAGGCTGCAGAGGGTGAGCTCAGGGCAGGGGTGAGAGTGCAGGTGGTCCCAGGGGGTTTAAATTGTCCTTGTACTTCCCCTCTGGAGCTGAAAAAGGACAAACACCACACTCATCCCAAACCCAGCGCCAGGCCCTCAGGAGTGCTCCATGTGGGTGGCTTTATCCTGAATCAGAGGGATTATTTATCCACTTAGAGCTAAATACGTGTTTACATGGTCTGATGGAGTGGAACTCTCACTTGTATCAACTGTGACTCCTCCTCGAAGGCTTTTGGCCAGGATTTTCTCAAGTGGCCGCAGGGTTTGGGACACCCTGCTCAAGAGAGGCCCTGAAAGGGCCCGAGTTTCTGAGCACTGAGCTGCTGGAAAAGAGAGGGGCTGCCAAGGTGCCTCGAGGGGATGGCTCAGGCTGTGGGTTCCTCTCTCTGGTGATAAAGAACCCCTGGAAATGCCAGCGCTGGTCCAGGATAAACCCTCAGCTGTGGGATGCTGTGGGTGCTCCACAAATGTGTCCAGGGAGGGACCCTGGGTGGGACCAGGGGAGGAACTGGAGGAGCTGAGCCCCCCAGAGAGCCCTGAGCTGAGCCCAGGCAGGGTCTGAGCTGAGCCCAGGCAGGGTCTGAACTGAGCCCAGGCTGGGTCTGAGCTGAGCCCCCCAGAGAACCCTGAACTGAGCCCAGTGAGGGTCTGAACTGAGCCCAGTGAGGGTCTGAGCTGAACCCAGGCTGGGTCTGAGCTGAGTCCAGGCTGGGTCTGAGCTGAGCCCAGGCAGGGTCTGAGCTGAGTCCAGGCTGGGTCTGAGCTGAGCCCAGGCAGGGTCTGAACTGAGCCCCCCAGAGAACCCTGAGCTGAGCCCAGGCTGGGTCTGAACTGAGCCCAGGCTGGGTCTGAGCTCCCCCTGCTCCTTTCCCCAGGCTCAGGCAGGGCAGGGACCCTCGGGGCTGCCAGGGGATGATGGAAGGAGCCTGGGCAGGGATAATGGCACTGCCAGGGAGCAGAGTAAATAACCCAACTGGAGCCTCTGCGAGGGAAAACCATCAGGGAGACAGAACAGCTAAAACAAACACAATTGCACGTGTCAATCCCAGATCTATGGACTGAAAACACATATAGGGGGAGAGCGAGTGTGCACTGCAGAGAGAATGCAAAACCCTTATAAATGGGGAAGGGAAACCCACTCATTTCCCACACCACAACCAGCCTGGGCGGGGGACAAAGGAGCTGGGACCTGGTGCCATAAACAACCAGGGAAACACAAACCTTGCCGGGGCTCAGATGGCTGCAGCTCGGGTTTTATTTTCCCTTTCCATACATTTGACAGCTAAATTCAGTCATTTGTGAACAACGTGGCCATAAAAATGAGCGATAATGATTGGAGGTATCTCACTTTTGGTTTAATGGGCTCTGGGGTGGTGCTGAGGAGCTGCTCCCAGCCCTGGGGACGGAGGGGGTTCGATGTTGGGCCGGGCAGTGCTGGCTGCTCACAAGGCTCAGGCAGCAGGATCGCAGCAGTTTGTGCATGGGGTGATGCAGTTCTGGCTCCAAACTCCAAAGGAATGCTGTCCTCAGCTGCACTGCCTCGGATGGGATTGCAAAACCCTGTTGCTGACACAGCTCGGAGCATTGTTCCTGCCCCCCGGCCAGAGGGGTGGGCTCACACTAATTTTATCAGCTGTTCAACTTTCCCCTCGTTCCTTATTCCAGTCCTGTCAAACTGGAGCAGAGGAGTTTTGCAGCAACCAGGGAGAGCTGGGGCCTCCTTGCCAGCCTTAACTGCCTGTGTAAAACTCTCACTGAGAGACTTTCAGAGGGGTAAAAATGCATCTTCCAGGAACTGGAAGGGGCTCCAGGATTCCCTGCAAGAGTTTCAGTCTATTCTCCTCCACAGACTTGCTATAAAACCTGAGGGAATCCAAAAAATCCCGTTAACTCCACTTTACCTTCCCAGAAAAGGTACTTTACCTACTTAAGATGCTTTGAGATCCTCAGATTAAGGAAATTCCAGGTGATATTGTTTGTTTTCAGAGCTTTTACACCCTGAGCACCGTGTGAGCACCTCGTTATTGTCGAGGGCACTAATTCTGGAGTGGAGGAGCCGAGTGGCAACAGCAGCACGGGATCTAAATATAGAGAACATCTAACAGAACCACAAACTCCATCCTCAGCACTGTAATTTTAATAAGATTATGTTTAATCCTTCTGTTGACACTTCTGCCAGGGCAGCACAAAAGAACGGGCTCTGTCTGTGTCCACCTCCCACAGAGCTGAGCAGTTCGGCCTCACTTTCAGGAATCTCCCCAAAATCCCCTGGCCAGAGATGGCTCTGGCTGGAGCAAAGGGCATCCAAGGGATGGCTCTGCCTGGCACTGAAGGATTTGTTGGCCTGGAGCTTGTTTAGGGACACAAACTGAAGCCCACAGGGCAGAGCTGCACATCAGCTGTGACTGACAGGATACGAGACAATGCTGAGAACTAATCTGCTCCTGGCAGGGAGATTTGTCAGGCTGCAGGACTGAGAAAAGCACCACGAGCAGGAGCTTCAGCTGCTTTGCTGAGGATGGAAATTAATTGTTTGGTGAAAAGGCAGGGGGGGAAAAAACCCCAGCCCTAACATCTCAAGTCCTGCTTTGAGGGCTCGAACAGCTCCCGGCTCAGTTCAGCCACTCTGGGATGGAAATTGTCCTAAAACTCCTCACTGAGGGACACTGAGCAAAGCCTTTGCTCCATCCAGCAGCTCAGCCTTGTGCTGAGCCCCGGGAGGAGCTGTCCCCTCCCTCCAGGTGCTCCAAACCACTGAGCATCAATCAGTCGGAGAGATCAAGGGGTCAGAGCTGGACCCCCAGCCCAGAGCCCTTTCCCTGCCCTCAGAGCTGTGCCAGGGCTGGGCACAGACCCCCCAGTGCCCCTCGGCTGGGCAGAGCTGGACCCCCAGCCCAGATTCCCCTGCCCTGGGTGGGCACAGAGCCCTCAGTGCCCTTTATCTGAGCAGAGCTGGACTCCCAGCCCAGATTCCCCTGCCC